>JAQGBH010002074.1:0-26912 GCA_034698265.1 Sminthurinus aureus
CAATATAAACTGTACTTTGTGTACTAGCTGCACCCCAACCACACACACGCTCGTAACTTATTTTGTTTTCCACTTTAATATCAATGTAACGTCTTTTGAAAAACAATATTTTTTCTTACACTTTCTCCATATAATTATTTTATTCGACTTTGGATTTTGGATTGTATTTTCTTAAGTATAGAGACACACATTCTATTCATATATTTATCCTCATTCTCATTTTCTTGCACGTGAACACACAACAACCAACTTTTGTTGTACATTTGTTTTGTTTTTTTGGTACTGAAAAATGGTGATTTTACTAGTTCAAGTATAGGATGTAATAATTTTTATAATTCATGTACTTATATATAATGTAGTGTAATAAAGCACACATTGCTAAAATCATTTGTTTTTTTTCAATTTTTTAAAAAATAATCATAATTTATGTTTGTTTATGGTATTCATTTTATATCTATAGACTTAAATTCTCTAAACTAGTACTATTTTTATATACTTTTATATGATATAAACTTTTATTACACGCACTTAAAAATTAATTATATTATCATACGTAAACAAAAACACGTGTATGTATACACATTCATTCATATAAATCTTTAGCGTTTTCCTTCATATTATGGGTTTCTCTTTATACCTTTTGAGTACACTTTATGAATATCTCCGTGAAATATAAATTATATTTACATATATGGTTTACTTTTCTTACCAAAAAATATTAATAGCTAATTGATAGGTAATAGGTAATAAACATATTGACTGCTTAAGAGTATATAGAACTAATATTAATCTAGGTTACTTTATGCTAGTATTTAAATATATTAAAACATTTTACGGTTTACACGGTATTCATAGTTTTTCTTACATTAGCCAACACATCAACGTTGTGATAAATAATATAACAATATCTTTGTCCTTTTATTAAATTTCTTAAACATATAATTTCGAGTGCAGACTATTTTGATTTCCTATATCTAAATACTACAATTTGTGTGTATACATAGTGTATACTATCTGTAATTAAATAATCAAGAGGGTACAGGACTGAGACTCTTTAAATTTAACTGAAAAACAAACATTTTATATCAAAAAAGGAAAAAGTGTGGTACTGCCTTTTCATTATAAGAATTGAAATACACACAATAAACAAAATACGCACAAGCGTGAAACCGACTTCTACATGTATAATATAGATTTTGCCACTAATAAAACTGGGAGAAAGTATATAGAGGTGAAAGTCATAGCAAAAACGTATGAAGGGAACTTTTATATTTATATTAGCTGCAGACATTTTTAATATTCTTATGTATATAAGTACGTAGATTTAATATTTAATATTTATTATGCTAAATCATTGGTAACTTTTTGGATTTGTACGAAGGGATTTCAAAAAATATGTGTACATATAAAATATTAAAATGTACTCTCTGTCACATAATTCTCTCCGAATGAGCTAGATTCTAGCTCATCCAAAAGTAAATTTTGTTTTTTTGATCTCTCTTCATATTTTTTGTAATTTGTATTGGAGCACCACGGCATATAGGATATTTTTTGTTATCTCACTAGCATTTAACTTTTAATTATTTCTATTTAATTATATTAACTACACAACATATATACGTATAAATACTTAGGACGTTGAGTAGCGTCAACATACAGCCTACATATATAGTATATAGACGTGTTTTAAACTGTAAGAAAAGTACTATATATTCAATAGGAATTGCAAGAAATGTCTAAAACAGTTGAGTTTTGAACTGGTTTTTAAATTTTAGACACGCTCATGCATGGAGAATGAAGAAGGAATAAAAATTGAATGGCTCAAGAAAAACCAGTTGATTGTTTCAAAATGTTTCTATCATTAATTTAAGTGTACATAATATTTAGTATAATATTATAAGTTATAAGATCACCTTTTGTATCTTTTGTATCATTAACACGGACAAACTGTATTCGAGTAGCATTTTGTAGAGTGCGATGTAAGTATTTGTACAATGTATATGTGTCTAATAATATTATACTTTTAACTATCAACTATGTAGTTCAAGAGGTATTTGGACGCTTTCTAGTTTCTACACAACATATGCAGAGATGAGTTTACCCCGGATTGCATTCTACATCTGATTTTATCATGTTTTCTGTCCCTTCGTCCACTATTCCGTTTTGAATAAAACCATATCAGATTGCAACTAAACAAAGGAAATTTTTAAAGGTTGGTACTTAAGTATTTAGACAATAAACCGAACTATAGAAAACTAGAAACTTTAAAAGATGTAGGACAAACTAGCGTGTGTGTATAGTGTGTAGTTTATATTGTATGTGTAATGTGTAGTCACTGTTAAAAGAGAGAATCAGAGCCACAATTTTCTGTTTGCTATACGTATATTGTACATATACTTGAAATGAAATTGAATATTTATTTTTCTATAAATATTTATGTGTATAATGTATAATTCATTCACATCATAAGTGTAGATATTAGTTTACAATATTATTCATAATATAACATTAAAACATAAACTAAAATGTAAAATGCGATTAGAAAATTATCACGAATGTGTACTTAGTACTTAATCATATAATATATAATTCTTAGCGTAAAAATATTCTAAATTCTAAACAAAATAAAAGGAGGATAAATACACTTAAACGTATAAGTACTTTTATATATAACAATTTAATTATTTGCTTCCTTTTGTCATGTCATTAGAATTGAGAATTGAGAATGCAGTTTGCACAGTATAGCGTATACCTTATACACTTGAAATTCAATATTCAATATTCAATACGTTTTAATTCACGGCGTTAAACCCCCTGGTCACTGGCCACTGGTCAACATTAAAACTGAATAGCTTTCTCTTTTTTTAAAAAAAAATTAACATATACACGCCTTTGCATTTTAAATGACAATAAACGGTAAAACATTGCAATTACATCCAAAACTGGATAAATTAAATATATTATTAGGATGAGCAAAAAATAAAATAAATAAATAAAATCCCACTTGGTCTTATATCTTATACATTTATGTATGTATATACATACATGAAAACCTAAATAAAATGAATGAACTGAGTCTGACTTTGTACGTAAATGTATGTGGTGATAACAAAAGTTGACGAGTTCACACAACAATCCAGTAACATTTGAATTTTGTATGTGTTTAGATTTTAGATGTCTACTAAACCAGAGTATAATGTGAGATGAGTACATATATTAATCAAAATAATCCTACATAATCAACATTCAACAAAACGAGAATGAATAATGATAACAAAAGTGTACAAAAAAATGTGCACAGTGTATACTTTTATAGGTAGCGTATATATTTTGTATTTGTGAATTATTTGTGTAACATGTAACATGTGTAACACTATAAAATTTTCTTTGAGTATTTGCATTTGCATTTTCATTTGATATACTTTTGTGGAAACTAGAATCTAGAAACTATAGACAAATATTTAAGTAAAATTGCCATAAAAGGAAATGATTTGTAATTTTTAGCAAGTAGTAAAAGTACACAAACATATGATAAGTTTAGTTTAGTGTTTAGTACAACAAACAGCAAACTAAACGGGGTAAACAGAGACGTTGTAATTTTACAACAAGGTGAACACTTCTCTTACATAAATATTTATATAATATCTATTTGACATTGGACATTGCAGGAAAAAACAAAAACATATTTTGCAATATTTATTTATAAAAAACAGGATCAAAAATAGGAACATTTATACGACAAACTTTCCCTTTTTACACCATTTTGTTTCAAGAATCAAAAATCAAAACACAAAACACGCATATAAATTCTTAAGGTAATTCTCTACACAGAGTCTCTAGAGTCTAGACTCTAGATTTTTCAAACTTCAAACATATGGTTATAAAAAAAGTTTTACATTATCTAATATCTCCACTCGGATTTTTATTTATGGAACAACATAAAACACAACAAAAAAAATGGTGGTTATTCTTGTCTTGTCGTTTTTTTCTTTTCTTTTGTGTAGTAAAAGTATAGTAAATGATTAAATAGTAATAATATATTTTAATATATATTTTTTTTGGCTCAAGTTTCAAGTTTCAAGATGTGGCAAGTTGCTGTGCTTGTAAAGCTGCATGAGCATGAGCTAGTGCGACGGAGGGCAGGCCATGATGTGACTGTCACATACTTCCTATGTATGGCCAGTTGAAGGAACTACCGGATAGTAACATATCTCTGATCAAAGTCTCTATGGGTGTTTTTCCGACTAATCTCACGAAAAATAATTGCTCTATCACCTAAAAAGAGTCAAACAACAAAAATTGGATTAAAATTTAACTAGTTTCATCAACAAATCAGTTTACAGTTTAATACAAAATAATTTGATACATGGAGAAAAAAGTACACAATAAATAAAATTACTAGATAATCGCACATAGAAAATACATAGAATATAGAATAAGTTTCCATTTAAAACATTTTCCAAATACAGTTGAAATACTAACACTAATAATTTGAATGAGGCATTGATATCCAATACCCAACAATCCAAAGCAAACCACCCCCGCAAAAGTTTATTATAGATAATAAATACCAATACAAATACGAGTGAGAATATTATGTCTATGAATTTGCAAGAGTAAGAGCATCCAAATATTGACCATGTGCTACAGAATGAGCAGAGTGAAAGACATTTGTAATTTTTGATGTGAAATGTGAAAGCAAGAATATTTAAAGAAGGCACAAGATTTTCAGTAAACAAGTTGCAGTAATTTACATATTATTATTAAAATATTAGCCCAATTTTGAATTTTGAATTTTGAATACCCAACTACTGATAAATAATTTGTTTAATGTTTATTATACACTAAAATAGGAAGTTTGCGGTAAAAGAAGCAGTGCATTGTTGGTTATATAATAATATCAAGCCCCATTTAGAATAATAGCGGTATTTTGTACAGTACGTAATATACCTGTGAAGAAACAGTTCGTAGAGAAGGTAAACGGAGTAGTAGCTTTCCAAATCTAGTGGGTTGATTCGGATATTGGGTCCTACAATACTCCTCCAGGGCACATTGGGACTTTTCCTGCAGACTTTCTATATGATTCACATCCGATAATCCACAAGCATCTGGAAACAAAGAAAGAAATTTCATAATTAATACCATAAATTTACAAGTATATTTATTATTCACACTTTTATACATCGTCTAAACAGTTACAAGTTGAATAAATAATTCACAATTCACAAAAGCATCTCTGATTTCAAATCTCTAAGTCTAATCTCAAGTTTTTAAACAACAACATTGAGTCACTCATTTTGTATTATCTATTGTAAATTGCCAAACAGTGGCCACAAACTATCGATTATCGATTATCGATACAAATGACAAATGACAAATGGAAAACCAAAGGATTAATGGTGCGTAGCTGAAGAAATAAACATGTGTACAGTGTACAGGATCATAATAAATAATGATAATCTTTCCTCCACAATCCAATACAAAATCAGTCTGCTAGATTCTAGATTCTAGATTCTAGATTCTAGATGCTAGACTAATAGACATAAACCAAGTAGAATGATGAATGATGTAATAAAGTTGGTAGTGGATGCGTAACTAGTATCTAGTATTTGAAAGAAAATTCCGTTGGTTTATCTATTTCCATTTCCGGCCAACACTCCAAGTTCGGAGGAAAATCAAATATCTATAAACCCCAAACCTCCCCATTTCTTTACGCAACAACTTGAAATAATCTAATGATTAACTTGCAGGGAAAGGCAGGCGGCCAACATCCAACCAATTCCCGCTTATTAGTCTGTTGACAAGAACTGTTCAAAAAGCTGTACACTTTGGTTGGGTCGGGCATTGGGGAGAAAATGTGAGGGATGAGAATTTTTCTCTTTCTCTTTCCATCTAATCCATTTCTATGTACAATGTACAGACGCTGCATATTACTCTTGGAATTCTTGGAAAACACTGCAGGATTTTCCTCACAGTTTTTTGCCTACAAAATCCATGGATAATAGATAATGGATAACGAATATTATTGACAGGAAGTGAGGATGATTTTTATCGAAAACCAAAACCCACTTGATTTTTATCAACATTAGGTTTTTTTGCTCCAAATCTGTGTTTCATTCCACTGACATTTGGCACTTTATTGGATTGGTGATTGGTGATTCATTCACCAATTAAGTTCTTTTTCTTTCTACATTCTACATAGATGCATCAGATTTATATCACATTTACATCAGCCTTTAAAAACCACAAGCGTTATTTATGTCAAATGTCAAACTTGATACCAAAAACCAAAGTCCGAGTTTGGTATCTTTTCATTGTGTAGATTTGTAAATTTTTGCCAACTTGGTTTTGGTTTTTATTGGACACAAAACATAGTGAAATGAAAGAAAAGCTCAACTCGGAAACTATTATCAAAAAGATGAGGAGACAATGGACAGTTGACAATACCGTCTAGATTCTAGATTCTAGAGTCAAGAGTTTACCAAGAAATTGGAACTATTTGACTGGCGTTCAGATGAATGACGTACTCGGATGGAGTACGGTTAGTGGTTGGTGACAAAAAGAGGTTATCTTTAGCTGTAAAAAGTACAATGCACAATCTGCAATCTACAATCAGAGTTGACAGTGTGCAAGTTTCAGAGTTTCAGAGTCAAGCGTCAAGCTTAATTCGTATAATGCTGCTCACCGTCACCGTTACCCTACCACTAGTGTAAAACTGGAGACAAAAAACACTGCAAAGTGCACAGTCAACAGTAGTTTCTCTGGTTTCTGGTTTATACTTGCTCAAAGCTCCCAGTCCATTGTAAATTGTAACCTATACTGTTGTTTGTCGCTGAGCATTGAGCATTGAGCTACGAGGAACATCACACATGACACATCACAGAGAAAGAAAAAGTTGAAAGAACAAAACAACAGTGGAAAACGGAAGAAGCACACATTCTCAGTAATCTAGTGTTCTAATGTCTAGAGTCTAAAGGTTGGGGACAGATATATCTTTACCATTTACAGACTTTAGTGTATCTGACTTTTTCTCTTTGTAAACCACAAAGAGCGGAAAAGTTTCTTTGTCCTTTTGTCATCTCTCGAATTTGAGCTCGAGCTCAAAGTTCTAGAATCTCGAATGTAGAATGTAGAATCTAGAATCTAGAATGAGACTTGACAAAAAAAAATAGAGAGAAAGAGACAAAGATAGAGATGAGATGAGATGACAAAGTTGAAACAGAGACAAAAATGAAAGAAATTGAGGTCTCATCTCTCATCTCATTCTTACTCTTTGCACACTCTTTTTGTAAATTGTAGATGGATAGATATCTTCCTGTGCTGTGTGCTGTGGCTTACAGGGAACAAAAAGCAGCTTGACTATTCACAAACTTTGAGACTTTGAGACTTGATTCTTGATTCTTGAAGCTCGAGGATTGAGCATTGAGCATTGAGCAATCATACTTTTTATTTGACTGTCCACAAAGCGCGTGAGGCGTAAACTGTAATTACAGTGTCATTGTCATTTCTTTTTACCCTTTGTACTTTGTGCATCTCACCACCAATTATATATTTTTGCATTACACTACATTACATGGCTCAGCTTGCCATTCTATATTCTATTCCATTGTATTTTATTAGAGGTGTCTGAATTCTGTCTTATGCTTTCTTATGTACCTCAAATCTCAACCATCTCGTTCAACGGTAATGTACTTTGACACCATTTGTACTTTGTCCTTTGTACGTCAAACCTTAACACCCGAAAAATGTTTCAGGTTTGGATTTTGGAGTTTGGAGTTTGGAGCTGTGAACAAATGAGCTTCCTTAATCTTACAAAAGTATCTGTAAAATGTAAAAAATGCAAAATGCAAAATGTACAACACAGCGCACAACAATGAAATGGTCACATGAAAAATATGATTATGATTTATTGTACTGTCCCACTACAGATTGAACACTGAACACTGAACACTGAAGAATTCACCAGAGACCAAACCAAAAAAAGAAAGAAAAAAATGGAGCCTCAGCTTTTGAAGCGTAATTGACTTTGGCTTTGGGATGACGATTATAGTCAATAGTGAAGCATGTAATATGTAAACGTCAACATTTTTTCTGCACATAAATATCAGCGTGCCATACATTGGACATTGTACACTGTACACGTAGCCTTCTGCCCATTCCAATTTGAGAATAATTAGGATTAGCATTCAAAAAGGTAAATTTGTCGTTAAAGGGCCAAATAGAAAGCAATTTTTTACTATCTGATTTCAGATGGCTCAACATTCAACATTCAGCACTCTACAAATGACTTTGAGCTTCCGTTCCACATGACATAATTGTCATTGTAGTGTACATGGTCTAAGACCTAAAAAATGTACATGAAAAATTGTAAAGTGTAGAGTGTAAAGGACAAGAGGAAAGATGGCACGAAAAAGGAAGAATGCACCGTTATTCAAATCTCAAAACTCAAAACTCAAAACGTGCACAGTGCACAATGTGTCTCTTACAAACTTACATGTTAACAATTTGTCATGTGATTTCTGATTTGGTATCACAAAAAAATAAAAGATTGAGGAAAAAATGAAGAGCTCAAAACTCCAAACTCAATACTCGAAATGTCATACTTTATGCAAGTACAATAAAGACAAACATACATGAGATATGTGAAAACGGAATGGGCAATCAAATTCAAAATACCACTGCAAACTTATTGCATTTCAGTATTGAACTGTTCTTTTCCAACTTGACTGTGCTAGTATGTACATTATTCAGATTCCGATTCAGATTTTTGGATGACATGTGAGATGATTGAAAAATTCAAAAAAGAGACACAGAGATGAGAAGTGAAGTGTACATGGAAAAATATCAAATGGATAGACAAAATACAAAATCATTTGGAGATTGGAGTTTGGAGTAAGTAAAGAGAAAAAGAGACAAGTGAAGAAGAAAAAAAAGAGAAAAACGTGACGGACGAGAGGAACATACGATGGTAATTTGTGCACTTTCCTCTTTTTCCAACATCCAACAACAGCACAGATATTCACACACATCCACATCCACAGAGTAATCAACACAAGACAGAATTCTCAGCTCTGTGTACAGTGTACATGAATTTTCCATTTCCCATTTTACATGTACTTTGAACCTTTATGCAGATTGCAGATGAACAATAAATGTACATGACATTTGTTACTTGATTCCCAATTCTCAATTCTCAATGCTCAATTCTCAATGTATCCACACAGATTTTCATTGGTAAAAAAAGTTTGATGGTCCAACTTGCAACTCTCAACTTTACTGCTTGTTCAATTGTTCATTTGTTCTGTACTGCTAAAAGACAAACTCAAACTCGAGCAAAAAGTTTACATGTACGTGATATGAGGACGACATCCAACATCCAACATCCACCTAATCATAATGATTGATCATCTCACTCTTTACTCTTTACATCATTTTATTTTTATGACTTTAAGGTTGAGAGTTGAGTTGAGTTGAGATGAGCTGAGAGGATGAGAAAAAAAGAAGAATGAGATGAAGACTAGAGACTAGAAACTAGAAAGTCACAGTAGTAAATTACACAAAGATTTAAAATTCTAGATTCTAATAAGGCAAACTGTTACCTTCATTTGCTCCTCATAGAGTGTAATTTTTCAACTGTTAGTTTTCCTATTAAAAATTCCGTGTGCGGTATTTGTTGTGCTATACTATGCTACAGCGCGCTAATACATAATATTGCTCATAAATGTGTGCATGTGTGTGTGAATTGTGAATTGTAAATGGAAAATTGTACATAAATGCCACCACCAACCATCAACTACTGAAAACATCTTACTCGTTCCTTGTAGCTCCTATAATCACAATCACAATACAAGACAACAAATTGCTTTTTCATCCTTTACCCTTTTTTTTCTTGCCATCTTTTCCTTTTTTCTACATTCTACATAGTTGTGCATATTTTATTTTGCATTCGCCCCCCACCACAATTTTACTTGTTGGATTTCACCATGTTTTGAATTTTGAATTGTCAAAATTACTAATCACTCATTACTCATTACATCTGAGTTGTCTTTTGAGGTAAGAGTTTTGAGTTTTGAGTTTTGAGCAATTAATTAGATTTGAATGCAATTCAAATTTCCAATTTCAAATTTCGAATGCATGTCATGAATGATGATGTTGATGATCACACATCAACAATCAACAATCAACAATCAACAATCAAAACAACTAATGACAAAGCAATATCGTAGCAGCTAAAGTAAAGCAAAGTGCATACCTTGGCAGAGAAACATCCATTCACTTGTAATCATTACAATTTACAATTAAAAGTTTTTAAAATCTTTTTTACGCAATTATAAATAAATGGGGGAGAAAAAAGGAAAACAAGGAGCAAAACATTATTTAATATTTTTACAGGAAATAATTGATCATTGATAAAAGGGAAAAGTTGTAGGATGAGACGTCAGATATGAGGATCGTTTGGATCGAGGATGGAGAAAAACACAATAAATCCTTGTAAAGACTTGTAACTTGTAAGTAGTCAGCTGTCAAACATTGGAGGACCTCTACACTCTACACTCTGGATTCTAGAGTCTAGATTCTACATGATTTCTCTTAAAACTCAGGTACATTGATTCCTTATACAGACACAGACGTGTATTTTGTACACCGTTGGGATTTGGGATTGAAGGATAATTAAAAGTTAAAGAGATTAAGTGTCTAGTGTCTATGAAAGAGGGATGTCAAAGAACTTTTTCTGCAGCCAGTCTTTGGGTCTGAGTTTTGAGCACTTGCCTACCTATAGGATATATCCAACGCATCACACATTGGTACTTTGGGGAATGAATCTCTGCACATCTTTAAGCTTCAATCTTCAATAATCAATCCACACATTTTTTCTCCTCTTCACCGTCAACCATCAACCGTCACTCCTCATATGCAATGTCTATCTACTGTCTACTGTCTACTGTCTACTGTCTATTATCTATTATCTATAGTTAATACATATTACAAACACACCATTGGAATTTGGATAGGGAACATTCCTATTCCTATTCCATACGATTGGAAATTGAAATTACAAATACAAATAAAAACACAGTTTCCCCCAAACGCCCCGTTATGAAAAAATAAATAACAGCAGAATTGGAATTGGAATTACACGTCTACAGTCTACAAAGACCGCAAAATTTCATTAGTTACGTGCATATCCAACATCCAACATCCACAATGTATGTATAGCAGCATTGCGATTTGAGATGAAGCCCAGACAATTTCTCTCTCTACATTTTACATGTCCTTTGCTTTTTGTACAGTCAACAGTCAACAGTACAAGAATGAGGATTGTGGATGAAAAGGAAGCAGAACCAGCAGCAGAAGACGAAGACGAAAGAGACAGAAAAACAAGTTGGGAAAAGTTGGCAGGCAGGAAATCTTTTCATTCCTCATTGTTTACAAATGCTCGTAAGCTGATGTGTGTATATTGTGTGTGTATTGTGTGTTGTGGTTATGTTGAATAAGAAATATGTCTGTACTGTTTATGTTCAGTTGGTTGTCGGTTGTTAGTTGTTGGTTGTCGGGACAAAAGTTACATGTTGACTTACAACTTACAAGATACAACAAGACGAAGAAAAAGAAAAAGAAAACAAGGACAACATTAACAGCAGCAGCTCATTTTTGTATTGGCATTGGCATTTGGTCTGGGTGCTGCATGTAGAATGTAGAATGTAGAGGAGAGGGAGAAGGGAGAAGAGAAGCGAAGAGAGAGAATCCTCTGCCTCACTGATTCCACGACTTAAATGGTTTGATGCCAATTATCGACGTCTCCTTCTATCTTTTCCTCTCCGTAATTCCACCACTCAACCATTTTCTTCTCTCTCTTTTCCAGCCGACAAAGCGCGTTGCGTATTGTGTTCTTCTCACTCCGTATCTACAGCATATTACTCTATCTTCTATCTGCATACACAATACACATTGCACATTACACATGGAAAACTCAAGGAATGGTTTTGTTTACATTTACACACTATACGCTCCACTCTTTAATCTTCACACTTGACAGGAACAGTAGCCTTTACAATTTACAATGTGTAATTATACAAGTACTTTGGATTCCGATTCCGATTACAAGTTACAACATATGGACATTTATTCAGTATTCAGTATTCAGAGAACCTTTGCTCTCATGTGATGTGATGTGGAGCAATTCAACGACAGATAAATCTATAGATACGTCAATGCGGTGTGACTACTTGCGATTACGATTACGAACAGATACTGGCCAAAAGAGCAAAGCCAATCTTTGTTACAAACTCATCACTTTTCCGCACTGCTGACTGCGAATACACAAAGTATCATGTACAATGTACAATGTATAATGTGCAGAGTACATTACAGAGTACACATGTAGAATTAGGAATTATCACGTCTATTTTACACGCTCACTGCTCAATGCTCAATACATACACTTGTCTTGTCTGGTTTCTGGTTTCCCTCTTTTAACTAATTGTTTTCTTATGGAAGGAATGCAAGGAATCAAGTGCATCCTAAATCCTCTAATTGACTAATTTCTCTAATTCTTCTAATTGATCTTGTTCATATCCACTTTTCAAAAGTTTACGGACATGAGAAATCCTAATCATAATCAGACGTGCTGTTTTTTATAGGGATGTAAAGATTAAAGATAGTGCCAGTTTAAATCCAGGATGACATTTAATATTTGATATTTGATATTTGACATTTCATTCAGAAATCATTACACAATCTACAATCTACAATCTACAATACATAAAGTTGCATTTGTATTTGTATTTGTATTATGTGGATATCTGTGAGCGAGGATTTAGATTTAGATTTAGAGTTTCAAGGGATGAAGACCGAAGGACGATCAAGAGCAAAGAGATAAGAATAACAAGTTGAAGAGATAAGGAGATCCTGATAGGGAAAAATAGTGTGAGAGTGAGGAGGAAGAAAAATGGAGAAGAAGGAGATTACGAGAGTTTTAAGAATTGTTGACATTTAAAACGAAAGGTTCATTAATTTTATTTTGGAGAATGAAGCAGACTCGACTCGACTGGAGTTGAGTTGAGTTGAGTCAAGTTAAGAGACTCGAGGCGGGTTCCCTGTTCCCTTGTGGACGGGAAAAAGAGAGAAGACGAATGAGTTGAGAGTGCCCAGGGAGTCACTGTGTTAGTTGTGAGTTTCTTGAGTCTGGGATGTGGGAGCGAGTGGAAGAGAAAAAAGGAAAGAGAGTCGATCTCGGTCTCGGTCGTCGGGGTTGAGAATGTGAAAAGTCATTGTCATTGTCACCATCACCGTTTTCCTTGTGGTTGTAGTGGTTAGTTGGGAGTTGGGAAGAAGAAGGCGGAGGACTCAAGGATATTTGTAAATTATTATTAATGTGAATCCATGGAAATTTGTGTGTATTGTGTGTTGTGTATGTTATTGTTGCTTCGTTTTGTTGTGGCTTCTTTTTCTTTCCGTTTGCTTGGCTTGGACTCGTCAAGTCAAGTCAAGTCAAGTCAAGTCGAAATGGAAAAGGATGAAAAAATTCAATGAAAAAGAAGATAAATCACTATTCTGGTGGCACAAACTCCACGAACTTTACTCTCGCTCTCTTTCGCTTACTTTTTACTCACTCACTTATAACTTATAAGATTACGCCTTTAAATTGTTAGATTGTGGCAGAGCAACTAAGCTAAAAACTAAACTAAATATTTTATTCCGAATCCTAAAAATATCACTCATGCGCTATGAGTCATAACTCATGACATTGCTTTTAGATCTATTTATTTATTTGTATTTTATACATTTCCATCTCAAATCTCAGTACTCATGCGTTTTCTTCCTGCATCTTGTCATCCAAAATCCAAAATGTATCCAGTATCTAGTGTCTAGTGTCTAGTTAAATAAGGAAGTGGCAGTACAGTAGTTGAGATTTGAGAAGGAGAAACCACCACATTTGTAGATATTAAATATCTAGTTTACACACAGAAATAGTAATCAGTAGTGAATAATATTAAATATTAATGTATGTACAATGTCCAATATATCTTTAAATGCTCAAGGTCCAACTTTTTTCTCATTAAATCTGTTGAGGGGTTGTTGGTTGTTGGTAAGCGGAGCAATTTAAGAGGGTGAGAAAGGCCATGCACCATGCTCCATGCACTCCCTTAAACTGCAGTGAAAAACCCAGGACCCAGAAGAAGAAAAGAAAAGAGAAGAAGAGAACAACTCCCTGGGATCCAAATCCAAAATATCCAGCATCCAGAAACATTTATTCAGAATTCAGACGGGGTTCACTCTTTCTCCTATTCTTACACAAAAGTCCACCCACCCACCCCTACTTAATTCTCCTAGCTCCATCATTTTCAAATCTTGTACTGTATGCTGTATGCTGTATGTATAATTTTCTTTTATAAATTGCCATCTAATCGTAAGACGTAAGATGAAAATACTTGGAGCTTGGAGCTGATTCTTCTCATTTCGTCACATCATATCATATCACATGACATGACATACAGAGACGTGGGATATCAAATTCTATACAGTATCAAAGGGATTTTACTTGATACTCTCAACTCTTAACTCTCAATACTCCCATAACACAGAAGCAAAAGCAGGAGTATTTAAAGGACAGAGGACAGATTTCCACCGTCACTTAGCTTTTTCAGCCGACTACTGTGACTCTAACTCTTCCTCTGACGTTGACTAGACACTGGACACACCATTAAAATAATGATAATCGTAATCATTTTCTAGCCATACTCACTTTCAAGTAATAGTAATAGTTATTATGTAATAATCATCATATTTCTTGCTGCTTCGAGTTTAGACTTTAGAGTTTGGTGTTTGGAGTATGGAGTTTGGTGTTTGGTCTTCTGCTGAGTTTATCCGGTTTTCACACCAGTGCACTTTTTCTCGTGAAAAACAGTCCAAGTCCAAACATGAGTCTGAGTCAACGCAGCATCCAACATCCAGCTTTTAAAGACATTCAAAACTCAAAACTCAAAATTCAAAGGAGTGAGAGAGAAGGAAATCACGCTGATTATTATGATTATGACTGAGTATTTATATATGATGAATGCACATTGAACATTGTACATGTGTATTTTATTGTGTTTATATGTCTCTTTCATTTTCCTTGTTCACACTCAACACTCAACACTCAACAGCCAACATTCAACAGTCTTAAGCACTGTAAATTCTCCCCATATGAAAGAGGATATTTTGGCTTGTCCTCACTAAAACTTTAAAGAATATTTAGTACAATTCTCAATGCTCAATGCTCAATACTCAATGCTCAATGTGCATATGGCACATGTGACTAAACCTTAAACCTTTAAACCAAAAAACCCTCTCTCTCTTTTAACTCCAACACTTAAATCTCTGTGAACAGTGAACAGTGAACAGTGAGCACTGTAAAATGTAAAATGTAAAGTCAAAGTGGAAGTGCAAGTCGAGCCAGAGTCGTTCACGGTCATCCAAAAATCCAAGTAGGAAATTGTACATACAAACTACAGAATAAAGAATACAGGAGACCAAAATAGCAAAAGTCAAAGTCAATGTTTGATGTTGTGAGAGAAATTTTCTTTTTATACTTTTTCATTATTATACATGCTACATGTTATGTGTTATACTATATACTATATACTGCACACTCCAAACTCCAAACTCACATTACATGTGAATCAAGTTTTTTCTTTGTGTTTTGTATTTTGGCTTACGGGATATTATTACATATTATATAAGAAAAATATCTGGAGGATTTTAGTATATCTAAAATCTAAATGTAGTGAGATGATGGGAATATTGGGAATGTTTTTGTGTGTTGTTTATGCTGTGTGTTGTGCATTACGTATGTGGAAAATGAAGTCGAACTCATGCTGAGTGGCGTGGCTAATACAGAAATATAGGATTACTTTTCCACCGAAATATTCTTCATCCCTCTTTCTTTTTGTTCTCCATTTCTTTTCCCTTTTCTTCCTTTCTGCTGTCTTGACTCTGACTCTCGCTTCATCTTGAATGCTTCGAGTATAGAGCTTTGAATCTAGAATCTGGAATCTGGGAGAGTTCCTACATTTTCTATATATATCCAATGTCTACTTGACCAAATTCCTATAATACTTTTTCAACTATTAACTCTTAAGTAATGCTAACCCTTGAGCCTTGAGTTTTGAGCCTTGAGACTAGAGTCTTGAGCAGGAAAGAAGAAGAAAAATGGATGCATGTTATATTATTTATATTATTATTACGCATACATTTCTTTTCCGTATTTTGTTTTCTTCTTTATTACTCGTGAAAGAGAATAACTTTTATCAAGAATGCCCAGTTACTTAAAGCTCAAAAATATGATCACTGCAGTCTTCATCATCATTCTTCTTTTGTGATACAGAAAAAAGAAAATGGAGGAAAGAGGAATAAGAAATATTACTAGTGGAAAATTTATAATTAAATGGGACTGGAATTTCAAATTTAAAAGTTTAAAAGCAAAGACTGCAGTTGATGAACAAGTGAAAAGTGAAGAGTTTAGAGTTTAGAGACCCATAAAATAACAGAGTAAATAGTAATACAATTTCCTCACTAAGCTTGAAAAATCTGTACTTTGTAGTCAATATACTCTATATTATACTGTTGGTTTTACATGGTACACTTTTATAGTTTATGACTTATGACTGAAAAAAGGAGCTTGCTCTGGCTTTTTTTGGCTTTAAAAAAATACTGTGATGATTTGTCTTTTCACTTTCACAGTCAATCAATTTTTAATAGAGCACGGAGCAAGGGAAAAAGAGAAAGAGTAGAACGAGAAGATGGAAAACTGAATGAATGAATGAATAATGAATGGATCAGTTTTTTGACCATCTGGAATTTTAAAGAGTATGTGAAATCTGGAAAATTTCAAATCCTCCAGATTCCATAATATTCCAGGGTCACTATGTAAAACAGACGCATATAAAAGCCTGTAGACTTGAATTGGAACTGGAAGACTTAAGACGGAAGATATTTGATACACAAGACAGAAGGATATGTAAATTCCAAGTGTAGCGTCAAAAGTCATAAGTCATATCACAATTCCCAATGTAATATAAAATGAGAGAGCAGTTTGAATTTGTGTCTGATGTCTGGTGTCTGGTAATAAATCAAGAGGAGAAAGGTTAAATAACCAATAATGCCTTTATTACCCATTTGTGTCACTCCCCACAAAAAATCCACAATCCACCATCCGCAGTACGCAGTTCATATTTTTACATTATGTTCATGAATAAACAGCTCAAAGCTCAACTAAAGAGTAAAGCGGAAAGAGTAGGGAAAAGCTCTAAATATTTACTCTCCTTTGACTTTACTTTTTACTTTTTACACACTTTCCTCCACTTTGTACACTGTACACTTTGTATATTACATATTACACACAAAGAGTCTTTTGACGGCTCTTTTCTTGACAAAAAATGGAGGACACGCACAATAATAAAGGTGTCATCACTTGCAGCTTGCAATATTAAGTCTCCTTCCATCCGTGTAAATGGTAAATGGGAAATTGTGAATGTGAATGTGAACTCCAATTTGAGGATTTTTCTACTCAGTCTTCTCTCCTTCTTTTTTTACACACACAACACACAATATTATCAACATATATCATGTGATAATAATGTAGGTTATGCAAAGAGCAAAGAGTGCAGAGAACAGAGAATGAGTAGAATGGAGAGAAAGCTCCGTGACAACTTAAAATGATCTTTTGGTAGTTGATAGTTGTGACATCAAATATCAGGGAACACGGAGCACCTCCACAATCCGTAATATTACACACAGGCTGAGCTTTGGGCTTTGAGCCTTGAGCCTTGAGCTTGTAAGTTAAAGACTTTGACATTCGACTTTGGCTACAAACTCATCAGCATTGTGCATAAAATATATGTGAATCCATGTATCATGCATAAGGAATGAGGGAATAAAATGGGAGACGGGAAAGAGTTACACTGTTCACTTTGTACTGTTCACATTAGGAATTTTACTATATGAATTGACTTGTTCCATTTCTTTTTCTTTCCTGACTCTGTCTCTGTCTTTGTCCGTGTATTATGTATGCTGTTTCTCTGTGTCGGCCTCCACGCTCGCATGCTTTATGTCAAGCAAAGTCGGAGCATTTTTAATAAAACTGAACTCAACTGACATGACATGGGGTAACAACAACACGTCATCACATTTATACTCTATATATCACATACACCATACATGATGGATATATACTATATATTATATAATATTATATACATAGCTCCAGATATATTCTCCAGTTGTACAATGTAGAATGTAGAATGTACAAGGAATAAAACTGGCAATAGAATTTAGAATTTGAGTTATGAACTCACTTTTGCCCTAGAAAATCCACAATCTTATAGAATATTGCCTAATGAACTGACTCTTGCTCCCATTTCCCATTTCCCAATTGCCACTGCATTGATACATATGTAAGCATTTTGGACATGAGCATTAGAACAACGATAAGGATAAGGATAAAAGGTTCTTGTCTTAGTTCTAAAGTCCACACTCCACTTAACTCGGCGTCTGGGGAAATGCGAGTGCGAGTACGATTTCACTCCTTTACAACTGAATTTTTTCCCGACGTGCATAATAAATGGCTCACTCTAATCATTGGGGAATGATCTGGTAGTTTGGCGGTTGATGGTTGATGGTTGATGAATAAATGAGATATGTGTGACATGTAATGAAATTACTAAAGACTAAAGACATTTAAACGCTGAATGAATGAGTAGTGACGATGAAAATGAAATGGAATGAAATAAAATTACAAGAGTTTGGTGCAGTCTAGGTTCTACAGTCTCAAGTCTCGAGTCGAGTTAGACCCGAAACAGTATGTGACTTTTGACTTTGGTTTTTGGTAGGACAACATCAGCAGGAGTCGGAGAATTTGAGTTTGGAATTTGGAATTTGGAATATTATGTCTCATGTTTGTCATGTCAAGGCTCCCAACTCTAGACTGTAGACTCTAGACTCTAGACACAAGGCACAAGGCACAAGGCACAAGACACAAGACACAAAGTCAGCCCAACAATGACTGTCGGCTCTTCCTTTTCCCTGTCATCAACTTTAGGTACATGCACATTAAATATGCACACAATGTACATTGTACATTGTAAAATTCTAGTCTACTCACAGGAGAAAGGACAAAGACAAAGACAACGGCAACGACAATGACAACGACAACGATAACAGTTGATAATACTGCCGAGTGTAATATTTGAGGAGGAAAGCAAGTTGGGAAAGCGAGTTTTGAGCTTTGAGCATTGAGCTGAAAGTGGGAGAGGAAAGAGAGAGAAAGAGCCATGACATTCCCCGCTTAAATGTCATATCCAAATGTCAAATAGCAAATACGGACGAGTCCGGACTGAGGACACACATTAATATCCCATGATCATTTCCCCATTCACACACCAATCAATACCATACACCATACGCAACCTTCTTCTTCCCATTTTCTCATTTTCTCATCCAATCTTCTTACCTTTCACCAGACCAAACCAAAAGCACACTAGATTCTAGATTCAACCTATAAAATATTCCTAATATACTCCAACCCGCTTTTCATTACTCTTTCATTTTCCACAGAGGGGACGTAGACAAAACTCGAGACTCGAGCATAATGAAAGTGGCAAGGATTCGTGGAGCATAGAGCACAGAGCATAGAGTATAGAGTTTAGAGTTTGGAGTATCCAGTTTCCTATCAACGTAAACTTTAGACTTTAGAGTTGAGACTGGACTGGACTTTTGTTCTCTTACATTTGAAATTTTGGATTTTCGAGTCTTCCTGATTGAACAAGAGCTGTTCGCCTTTTGCCGTTTGCTGTTCAGCTCGTGACTCGTGATGTGGTTTGATTTTTGATTTGGTACGGTATGCTTCATGCTCTGGTTTGGTTTTGGTTTTGGTTTTGGTTCTTGGGTTTGTCCATGTATACAAAATTTAAGCCAGTTTTACATGAGGAAAATACGCTATTGTTTTAGCTGTGGCTTTATCCATGGATTTGAACAAGGTAAACAACCAAAATCACAAATCCTGCTTGTGTTTGGTTGGGTTTCTGTGGACTGTGGAAAATTGAATGGTGAATGGTAGACGAGAAAGGATTGGCTCAGAATCGGAATTATCTATTCTATTGCTTTTGTTTCCCACACAGTCACCATATTATTCAATCAATGAGCTCCAGCTCCAGCTTTGAGCGTGTTCTCCTTCTCCTTCTCAAGAAAATCACAACGCTCCTACCCACAAATACATATAGAATATATGATATAGAAAATCACCTCGTATAAATAGAGAGAGAGAATGGGGCTCAAAATGTAAACCTGCTCATCAACCATCAACAACAACAATATTGAGAAAGAAGAAAGGAGACGCATGCCAGCGCACGAATTTTACCATGTAGAATGTAGAGAAAAGGATGAGGGTTGAATATTTAAAGCGTACAGTATATGTACATTGTACCTGTGTGTTGTGTGTTGTGTGTAGATTGTAGATATTAGATATACTTTGTACTTTGTACACGTCAAGATGGAGAGATTGGATATTTAAATGTAAGTTGGCTAAGTATACAAGTACACAGTATACACTATACAGGAAAGGGGTAGATACCAGAAACCAGATACTTGTAAATTGTAACTTGTACCTACATTTTACACAAAAGACGGCGATATTTTCAATAGGGGTTTCCTTGCTTCATTAAAGCGTGCTCTATGGTCTGTGCTCTATGCTGTCATAATGTAGTGCTGGCTCTTTCAATTCTAATACATTCAACATTTTCTGCACACTAACAATAACTATACTATATAATATATACTAGTTAATGATGCAGCGCAGTGTACAGTGTGCAGTGTGTGATAGTTGATAGGAATATGGAAAAGGATGAGTAAAAAGGTGATATAATTATGTGATTATTACTCCATGTACAAAATGTACAGTGTACAATGCACAATGAACAAGAGTGAGTTTATACTCAATGCTCAATACTCAATATCAAATTCTGAACACTGTACACTGAACATTGAACAAGGGAAATTCATTGCCATTTTTCCACTTGCCCAAAAAATAAAATATGAGACCCAAAAGAGCTGTACGTAGTCTGTAGTCTGTAACTTGTATGGTTCTATGGATGCCAGATTCTGCGTCTATTGTACAAAGTATAAAGTGCACATCTCAAAGCACAAAGTGTGCTCAATGCTCAATGCTCAAATGAGTGCCAAATAACAACAGAAAATGAGCATAATATACTTTGGATCAAAAATCAAAATCTTATATAGAAAAAGAGGGATGAAGATGAAACATCTCCTTTTCCTTTTCCTTTTCCTTCTCAAATTGCGGAATGGGGATCCAATATTATTTATATTTATATTTACAACTAGTTTTGTAGTTTTGTAGTTTCTTATCACGATTTATGAATTTGTAAATTTCTAAAGCGTGAACTCTTTGGGTGTAATTTTCGGAAACTATCCACAATCCACAACACACAATACACCACATACTTTACATTCTACATATTCTTCACTTTTTCCCTCTCAACTCAACTCAATTCCGTGTAAAATGTGTAAGGCTCCATTTTCTTTATGTTTATGCTCATCTTGACGTTGTTGTTTTCTTTTTTCATACAAAATACAAATGATGTGTGTAAAAAATATAAATGATGAGCAATATGAAACATGAAATCTGAAATGAAACACCTTTCTACAATTTTTCTATGTAGAATGTAGATATTTCACCCTTCTATTTTTCTTCAATTTCAACCAGTTTCCGTATCCCATGTCTCACAAAATTACATCAAGAATCGAAAATGAGAATCAAAGAATAAAAACAGTACAAAATATTAGGTACAGAAAAAGATTTTTTAAATTCACCCTTTTAATCGCCCCTTTAATTTCATCCGAGTGACGAAAAGAGCCAAATGAGCAAGTTGAGCTCACTTTGACTGTTTTGAGTTTTGAGAAAGTTGTGGATGAAAAACTGGATAAATGTTACGAATTGTTTACCGTTTATCTACGTGCTATGTGCTACGTGCAAAGGAAGAGGAAGAGAGAGAGAGGGAGAGAACGATGGACGATGGACGATGGAGATAATGGAATTTTAACTAGATATAGATAAATGAAGCCTCTCTTGACCTTTTCTCTCCATTTTTCTCCTATTGAAATCTATGCGTAAGGTTTTATAGCAGGAATTACGTGTGTATGGTGTATGGTGTATGGGATTTCTTTCCACATGCTCCGTGGAAAAAATTGGAAACTCATCTTGTCTTCTCTTGTCTCGAGTCTCGAGCTTTGAGATTTGAGTTTTGAGTCTTGTGAGATACTGGATTTGACACCTACGGAGAATGGAGAATCCCAATTTTTTCAATAGCTTCAAATGCCTAATATCTAATATCTAAGCTAAAACTAATAGCCAGCCACAATCTACAGTTTGTCAGCTTTGACTTCAACTTTAGCTCCTTACAATTTACAACAATACAATATACAATACAAGACAGAATGTATCTCTTGCTTTTTTCCCTCTTCCTCAACGTAATAATGATTACTCAGAGCTCAGAGCTCACAGGTTGTTTTGTTGCTTGTGTGCATGTGTATGTATATGTAGAAGAATGCACACTCTACACTCTACACGTGGAATGGAATGGAATTGGAATGAGAGACTGACTTGTGAGTCTGTGTGAGAAAAGATGAAACGGAACCCTTTTTTTCGCTTTTCATTTTCTTACACTATATTCCCGGTTCTCTGTTCTGTTCCATTCTGTTCCATTCTGTTCCATTCTTCGCTCCTCTCCCTGCTCCGTCCGTGCAATGTTTCTCCTTGTTGCTCCTTTGAAATTATTACCAAGTATTAAAAGTCCGTAGCATAGCTCAAGACTCAAGACTCAAGACTCAAGACTGAGCACTGAGCATTGAGAACTGAACACGTATTATATGTATTATTATACGATTATGGAATGAACCGTTTGTACTTTGTGTTTTGTATTTATTTGGGAGCCCAAACTGTCTTTTGACGTTGATTAATGGAAGCAACCCACCTTCCTACAGACTATAGACTATAGATGCACAGATAATAGATAGTAGATAGTGTACCGTACTTCACTGTACTTATTCTACATTTATTATCATCATATTCACAATTCACAATTCACAGCAATGATAACATACACAAAAACACGAGAGAGAGAGAGGTGCAAACCGCAGAGAGAATTAATACAAGTTCCATTATGTACACACTACACACTACACACCGAACAGAACAGAACGGAACAGAACGAGATGAGACCACAAAAATGACTTATGACATCCACTGCACACGAATCTACCTTGTGCCCAATGCGCAATGTACATTGTACATGGATAAGAATTAAGAATATTCTTTCCAGGACTCGAGTACGAATTAGGAATTAGGGAATCCTTCATGTAATTTTCAAATTCTTAAATTCCTCCACTTTTATTAAAAGCACCAGCATTCAGAATACTTTGGCTTAATGCTGAGTAACATTAAATGTTAAATATTAAGCGTTGGTAAATGGTAAAGAAATTTCTCACGTTACGTGAAAAATGAGAATGATGACCATCTCTCATCGTCGTCGTCATAAGGATGCTGATGCTCATGTTGATGGGATGGTCAACATCAAATTCATCACTCATCCTCAAAATCCTGACATCCTAACATCCTGACATTTCGTGTTATTTTTTCAGTTTTCCAATTTTCCATTTTTTCTCTTTTTCTTCTGTTTTTCTCAACGTTTTTCTCCTCTTTAAAAATGTAGACTAGACAAAAACCAGATTTCTTCATTTGAATTTAAATCACTAAACTATTGTATTGTAATGTAACTATTGTAAAATACTAAATACTTTAGATTTGCGAGGTTATTTTATATTTTATAGTGCAGACTGTATTTAGTAAAGAGAATATGTATGATTTAAAAAAAGGTACATTACGTTATTTATTACATCATTTATTGATTGAATTGACAATTGACGGGATTGGCCGATAATAAAGAATAGAGAGTGAGTCAAGTCTATGCATTTGTAATTGAGAAAAAAACAAATAAGCAAGGCGCAAAGTTCAATCTTGAATCCAATAAACAGAAGAAGGCGGCATTAGGAAAAGAAAGTGCTAATATAAGGAACAAGCGGGAGGAGGAGGAAGAAGAGGAACAAGTGCATGATACATAAATCTAATAATCATAATAAAATTGGTCGTATAATATATTATCTTGGTTGATGCGTGCATGACGCTTTTATTATGTATCAGTTCTGACCATATTTATTTACACAGCACTGCTCAATGCTCAAGGGTTTGGAGTTTGGAGTTTGAAGAGTCAAGAGTCAAAATCATGATATAAACCAGAAAGGAGAGAGGAGAGAGTATTGAGCATTGAGTATGCATAACAATATATCGATAGATGGAGAGATGGGCAGATAGCAGAAGCACAAGAGAGTTGGTGTGCACGTGAGCCGAGTGTAGAGTGCAGAGTGCAGAGTGTAGAGTTTCAAGTTCGTAGCTCATTTAGATGTCAATGGAAGATAGTCTAATGGAATGGTGGTGAGTGAGGAAATATCAAGAAATAACATAACAAGAGCGCCTTCACCTCCTCTCTTTTGCCTTTCGCCTTCCACACATCAAATATTAAATATAAATATCAATATCAATATCGCGTATATCAACTATACACAGAGCAAAGAGCACAGCGTATAGCGTACAAGTCAGAAGTCACAAGTCAGCGGATCCAACCTATTGTGGCCTTTAAATTGAAACCTTATCTCTTCCCTTCTCCTCTCTCTCTTCTCTTTCGGCAGGAGTAGGGAAATCAAGTATCAAATGGACCAGACCAAACCAGACCAACCACCAAAAACTCCCAACTCTCAACTCTAAACTGGTTATGCATTATAAATTATGCGTGTAAACTGTAGAGGAGTTTGAACAAGACGTATCACAAACTACAAACTACAAACTGCCGAACCAATCTGAAGCAAAGAAGAAGGAAGAACAGAAGGAGAAAGACAGTCATGAAATATCCTCTTCCCTCTCTCTCTCTACTGTCTATAAATTTGTGTTTGTGTTTGTGTATTCAGTATTCAGGCCGGAGGAAGATGAAATTGATAGTCAAAAGGTTCTGCTCCTGTCCTCGCTAATATCCCATTTTACACAATCTATTCCGGTTTCTCCATTCCTCTTGCTCTTTCACTTCCACTTCCCAGGTTCCAGTCTCTCTTCTTCTTAATGAATAGACTCGAGACTTGAGACTCAAAACTTTATATTTTCTTTCCTTTTCTTCATCGGTGAATTCACTTGACTCGACTTGGAACTGGTCTAATGAATGCGGAAAGTTATCTGTTGCGACCGTCTCTCCAGTCTCAATGAACTCTTCATTTTCTTCTGTATTCTGTGTTGACTCAGGGCTCAGGAATCAGGACTCGCGACTCAAATTTGAAGAGATAACAAACATTTATTATTACAACAGCCAAAACCACAGAGAAATACAACAGAGTGTGAATCAAGAATACAGTGAATTGACGGAAACGGAACCAAGTCCTGGCAATGTAAACGGTAAATTTTGAATTGTGAATGGAAAGATGTGAGATTAGACTTTTAAACTGAATTTAGAAAGGAGACGAACAAGTCACAAGTCAAAAGAGCGAAAGTCAACTCAACCTACAATTCACAATTTATCCTCCGTCTTTTGTCTAATAAACTATTGACTCTTGATTTTGACTGGTGCTGATGTGGCCATTATAATTATGTCCTGTTGATTTTGACTTTAATTATTAGCAAGTTTGGCACCCGATCCTCTTGAATCTTGAATCTTGAATCTTGAATCTTGAATGTTGAATCTTGAAGATACTTACATAATAAATTATGCTATTAGCTCCACATTCCACACTCCACGTTTCCCTTGTTCTCAATTCTCAATCAAGTCAAGTTTGAATTTGAAATCAAAATGGAACATCAACTATCAAGTCCCAGCTATTCACTTGCAACTTGCAATAATAATTTATTACGCAGTTCATCCGTCGTCGGTATCTCTAATCGGCAATTCCTAATTCATCATGAGAAATCGTTCATCATTCACAATCGGAATCAGAATCAGAATCAGAGTCAGATTTGACTCTTTGCATTTCTACAGTGTGGACTGCTAGGCTGCTAGCCCTTTGAAAATTATGATTAGACATGCCTCGAGAAGATTTAGAGATAAAGAAACAAATAAATGATCCAATCAATTCCACACCAAGTCAAGCCAAATCAAATGAAAGGAAACCAAAGATAACTACATTTCAGTTCGTGCTTCTAATTTCTATTCATATCTTTCACATTTAACATTGAACTTTGAATGGGTTCAAAGATTAGAATTGGAAATCTACATCGGAAGCAAGTGGATGTTGCTTCATGATTCTTGACTCTTGATTTTTGATTTTAGCGTGGACGTTTTTGGTCCAGAGTCCAGAGGAATTTTCCCCAAAGAAAGGTTAATAGGGCTTTATCGTCATTTAATAATTTTGTAACGTTTCCCTTTGTACTTTGTACAAGATACAAGATACAAGACGGTAGAAGAAAAAGGAGGATTTTCTTCTTCAATGTTACATAATAATATATTATAATATTATATAATAAACTGTATTTCCTCTCTGTCTCATAAAGAACAGCAAGAACAGCAAGCTACACCGTGAACTCAAAAAAGTGAGCAAGTACACAAGATTAACAGCAACAATAATAACAACAACAAACTCGAAACTCGAGACTCGAGACGGAACAGGGGGAGACAGTTTGGGAAATTTGGGATCCAAAGTTAAACTGTTGTAAATATCATGTGTAAAAAGTAAAAAGTACAAGCTGTGGTTTTTAGGAAGCGAAGCTGAGTATTGTTTTCGTCAGATACGGCTGGCTGGCTGGCTGTCTGTGCACATTGGGGTAA
>JAQGBH010002075.1:0-26911 GCA_034698265.1 Sminthurinus aureus
AGCAATGGGTTTTTGAAGGTTTTTTGAAAAAACGAGATTTCGACGATTTTCACCTCTACTATGGCGTAAAGTTAGTCTTTAAATCTTTCTTTGGATTTGATACATTTAACACATGAAGGAAGATTATAATTTAAAGATTTATTACTGGGTTGTGAATTTTGTGATAAATCCAATTCCACTGCACTGATTTTGAATGAACAGCCAACGGAAAACAAGAGAAATGTGCAGATAAGTTTTTCGTTACACTCTGCATAAAATGAAATGAGGACTAATTTAGGATTTGGCATCTGTCGCTGGTCATTGATTAATTTCCATCAATTTTTTGACTCATGATAAAAAGTAGAAAATAAAACATGAAACATTCATCATTCATCACTCAACAAAAAAGTTGACAATTGACAGGAAGATTAATTAATCTGGAGCTTAATTCGAAGAATTATCAGTTATTATTTCAATTTATCGTTTGAATCCACAATCAACAATCAACCGTTTGCTGGTTGTATACTTTCCATGGAAAAAATATTAAATATAAAAGTCACGGTTCTGCCTTACTAAAATATCCAATCCAGCATCGTTGATTGAGGACATTTGACATTTGACTAAAAATTATAACACGATGAGCCCGTTCTTTGAACCTCTTCCCCATTGAGTTTAGATTCCCTTACACAAACAGTATGATAATGTCAATACAAAAAACCGCATGTAATTTGGTCCATCCTTTTGGCTGGAACCGTGAAAAGGACAGACGGACAGACAGACAGACAACATGATAGAATAAGGGGAGCTCGCTTTGCTCGCTCCCTAAAAGTATTCAGCATTACTTATCATTTGTAGTGAAAAACAATTCCCTTGTGCTTTTAGTTTACTAAATTATCAGTTTGTAATGCGATGATGAGAAATGAAAAAAAATAGAGAAAAAGTATGGGAAAGGCAAATTATTCAATACTTGAGTTGAGTTTGGAGAAGAAATTTTATTGAAAATTAAGATTTTCCATTTTGATTTTGAAAACCTGGAAATTTTTTTACGGCAACAAGAACAAAAACTACAGAAAATACAGCTTAAAGATGTACTGAACCTGACTTCTTAATTAGGACAATGGAAGTTGACAGTTGACCTCATTAACTAATTATTAATTAGGTTAAAAAAACTTGTAAAGACAAGATTTTGTAAGCTTAAAAAGAGATTTTTTTTGTTTCTCCAATATTTAATCAAGGAGCCAAAATGACTAAGCAAAAAATTACAGAAAAGTGAGTGATGGCTTGTAAATTTTAACCTATTTTTTTATCCAAGTGAACCAGAAATCCTTGGCACATTAATAAAGTTCTGAGTTCTGAGAGTGGTCCAGAGTGATTTTATAAGAATGTTGAGGTAAATGGTGGCGTTGACAGAGTTTCTAGATAGTAAATTCCATGATTCCTGAAAAGTGTGGAAAAAAGATGTGGGATTTTCATTGTGGCTTTTGAGTTTTTGAATTTTTCAAATTGTATCTTGGTCTAATTGTAAGTTTCAGTAAAATAAAAGCAGACCAAGGATTACTCGAAGAAGATTCTCTTACCGTGTATCTCTTTTGACATGCTGTCCCAAATAATTGAGAAGAGCCAGGTTATTGTCTTTGCACGTCTTTTTGATGGCGGAACACGCATCCGGACATCTGACAGCCTTGAAGTCCTCCCTTCTTCTATTGATAGAAGCCGCCATCAAATCAATAGCCCGACTATGGGAGCACGCAACGTCTGACCGATCGCAGCCCTATAACAGAAACAGAAACAGACGTGACAAACAAAAGATGGCGCTGAATAAAACCTCCAAATTACATATTAGCTCTTATTAGAGGCAGCAGCAAAATTGTGAATTGTAAAAAATAAATAAATTACAGGTTGCTTTTCCCCGCCATTCGGATAAAAGTCAACATGGCCGACGGGATTTTTCATTCCAAAAAGAGCTCCATTGCTGTGAATGACATCCACAAATTTGGCATCATTCTTTGACACGTGAAGGTAGCCATGTTCTAGGGGGATGCAAGAGGAAGACAACATAGCTCCTTGTTCAAAGCAGGGAGCTGCAGGGTCCAGGGCGGTGATTCGGCTCACTTGGCGCTCATTTCCCATGTCAGAATCTTTACCAAGCTCTTTTCCCGCGTATCCCATGACCTTTTCAATATTATATTAAGAAGTATGAGAACATTGTGTCAAAAAGGAGAAAAACTCGAGTCTCGAGTTTCAGTCTCGAGTCTCGAGTCATCAGAGTATTCCGAGTTGGGTTTTTGGGTTTTTTATTTTTCTGGGTTTTTGTACGACATCTCTCAGCAATTTTGTATCAAAGACACAAAAACCCCATCAAAAAGTAAAAATCCTGGCGTTTTGCATTCTCGGGTAGTCATTGAAAATTCTTTAGTAGTGGAAATCAAAATGCATTACCTGAGCTCCTAAAGAATGGCCGATGAGATGGATCTGCTCTAGTGTGACACCTGCTCGAGCCTTGAGTTTTCGTATGAGGTATTTTGTGGCTATCCCCACTCCTTTGACGTGTGCCGCGGCCGGGAAGTAGATTTTCCGGAGAGGATTCACGTCATATTCATACGTTTGCCAACCTTTTGCCGCTGGCGACCAGTCCACGAGAATGATGTTCAATTTTCTTTGAAGTGATTTGTAGTACTTGAAGTATTCTGAAATTTGTAATTTGTAATTGTATGCTACAGAGTGTCCGAAAACCCGGGGTTTTTGAGGTAACTAGGTTCTTCTAAATTTTTGGGGGTTTTCTGAGCCTTTTGCCATGAAATGGCAGACAGCAAGAGTAAACCCCAAAAAATTAGTTTCCCATAGCGGTTTTGCATTACTTGTACGAAAAAACCCATGAAATACCCCATTACCCCAAAATCAATACACCCACCTCCCAACCACTTTAGTAGTGGGTACTTTTAAACTTGAAGCATTTTGACTTTTTGATCATGTTTTGATTAGTGATTTAATTAGATTTTATCAGACCGTCTCGGAGTTTTTCTCCTGGTCCACTTGTTGGATTGCTCTTGAAGCCATGACAAATGATGATCGTGTCAGCCCCGTTCATCACTTGCACCCCTGTCCACGGACCAGAACCTTCATTCACGATCAGTTTTTGAGATACCGTGGGCTCATCACTAAAATATTTTCATAAGTTTTACAAAAACATTCAAATCAAACTCAACAGAATATCTCGTAAAAATTAAATTAATTCGACTTGGCCCTCAAAAAAGACTGAAACAAGTTAATTACCTAGTGTAGAGCAAGAATTGGATTTGTATCCCTATGTTTGGTGGCGCAACGGGAACTGAGGGTTTGCATACTCCAGTGCAAAATATTGATTTTTTTTCTCTGGGCGTTGACACGGGGTACCTGGTGCAAGAAGAACTGGAACTGGAACTGGCGTCGTCCCGGACATTGGTGTTTGGTTCCCGCGCCTGGCTTCTTTCAAATTGACCGGTGGTGTCAGTCCAAGACGAACCGGATCCGCCACCTTGACGAAGTCCAAAACCCTGAAACTGATCCATAGTGAAACAATTCATTTTAATTTTTTAGTTACTTTTGACCGGAAAATTTCAATTTTGTTTCTGTAGTTACTTTTGACCGGAAAATGCTAATTCTTTGATTACTTTTGACCGGAAAATGTCAAATTTAATTCTTTAGTTACTTTTGACCGGGAAATGTCAAATTTAATTCTTTAGTTACTTTTGACCGGGAAATGTCAAATTTAATTCTTTAGTTACTTTTGACCGGAAAATTTCAATTTTGATTCTCTAGTTACTTTTGACCGGAAAATTTCAAATTTAATTCTTTAGTTACTTTTGACCGGGAAATGCTAATTTTAATTCTTTGATTACTTTTGACCGGAAAATGTCAATTTTAAAAAGTGCATAAGGAATCGTCATTCTATTTACACTTTTATGCCGAACTGATTCTTTTAGCACCATAATCGAAAATCCAAAACATATTTTGTCTGAGCTAGATATGAAATGGGTAATATATCATGCATAAACAATATACAATAAACATCTTACCTGTTGAGGCTGTTGGGTCTGTGGTTCGGACTCTTCTCTTGATCGAGACCCAAATCCGCCCGAGAGACCCTTGGAGATCACTCCTGCGTTGACTCCTTGAACCACAGCGCCCGAAAGCGTATGGCCATAGCTGTGTCCTGAAGACTCGGCCGGGGGTTGAGCCAAAATGGGTGACTGTTGAGTTTCACCAAACGGGAACCAGGAGGTGCGACGATTTGAATTTTGATTTGGATAAGGATTTGGTTTCAAGCTGTTGCGATTCCAAGAATTTGCTGGCTGTCTATAACAATATGGGCAACTTGGATTTATTTTTTCAAAAGAAAGGATTGCTCAAGTATTTCACAGGGAAGACAAAAATTTTTTTTTTTTACCCGGAATTGCAAGCTCCATTTCGACCTCTTTTCCCACCGAAGCATCGCAGAGTTGACACCAGATTGTTGGCTCTTGCATTAGTCCTGAAACTGAAACGAGAACTTCCACCGGTTCTTTGTCGACTCAAATCCAAACCTCGATCCCGATTCCGATTCCGACCCCAGCCCCAAGCATCAACTCCATCGATCGCAATACCAACTAAAACAAGTGTAAAACACACAAACACGATCGTCTTGATCATGTTAAAACACCGAGTAAAATTGCACTTCCCTTTCAATAGTATTTAATGTGAATTCCCTGCACTTTTCAGTTTAAAATCTACACTCTAGACTCTACAATCTACACGTTTAGATTTCAGCCTACGTTTTTTAGATATCAGTGAGCAGAACTCAAAATCTAACAACTCAAATCGGTTCAATTTGATGTACTAATGGACAAAGTTATATTTTTAGTACGAACACAAATAATTTGGAGACTGGACAGGATAAAAGAAATGAGAATAACAGCAAGACTAACTAAATATAAATCAAACGAGGAAAAGAGGAAACATTTTCCTGTTGGGTGTGACTACCGATGCTGCTCTCTTTGCTTTTGTGTTGTGTACTTTAGGCTGAAATCCAGTAGCCAGAAACCGCAAGCTACAATCCAGAATCAAAAGTTCTGCACTCCCAAGAGAAATTTTCAGCATCAAACTGTTTAGAAGGGAACATTTAAAAAAGTTTTTGGTATTTTGTGTTTGAATTTCCGTTAGCATTCGTTTTATCTCTCTTTTGCGTTTTCGTGGTTTTCTGTTTTCCTTTGGACTACGTATAATTAGTCAACCAAGAAAAATGCGAAAATGGATAACGGGCATGTGTATAATTATCCACAGTTTTCCTGGGTGTCGTCGCAGCACACGTAGTTACGTTAATTAAAAATCCGTCATATTTTATAATTTTCGAAGACGGTTGCGGTTGTGGTTGTCTTCAATTGAGATGACTAGAATCTAGAACCGTCTTCTATTTAGGCATTAAATTATTGTTAACTGGGTGCAATGTTATGTCATTTATCATCGTATGTACAAATATCTAAGGGAAAAATAAACTAAATTGACAAAAGGGAAATGAGCTTTATTCTGTTTTCTGTACGCTGTCTTTTTTTGTATGAATGAAACATTGGGACTGAAAAGGAACGAAAGACTTTATGATTATTTGGATGTGCGTGTATGCATCGGGTACAAATTTGCATGTATATGAATAAAATTTCAAATTGAAACTTGAGACTTTGGATTCTCTTCTGTTTCGTGTCAACAAAACATGCAAACATTTTCAATGTTGAATGTGAACCATGTAAAAGGGAAACAGAGTCAAAAGTCAAGAGTAAAATATCTGTTTCTACATGAAAATTTTGTATCATGTTTGTGTGAGGCTTTTTGTACATACTTCTTGCTCAGTGTCAATTGTAGTCAATTATAAATTGTAAGTTATGAGATACTTGATGGAGATTTGAGAAACTGATTTATTCATTCAAATACGTTGGATAACCATTTTCACCTTTTCAGTACACTTACAAATAATTCAACAAAACACGATAACATTTTAATATCCAATCTTCAATCTTGAGTCAAACGTTCCAGTTCATCCTGAAAATACTTGAAAAATAGATCTAGAAACACTGGAGAAAGTTCCAGAGCACTTTGATCCACCACAAAAGATAAAATGAGGGAATCATTGACACTGTCGATGCCGCTGGCTAATGCACCTTGTGCTCTGCTCACGAGCATTGTGTAGCCAAAGAATTCCTTTGACCTGTAACCGCCGAAATAAGTCGAGTTGGCTGGAACTGCCGCTGGAACACTCGTGTAGACCAGTGACGGACTGTTGAAGAGCGGGATCAGAGACCGAGAAATCGGATTCGCCAACAGCGAGAGTAGACATGTAAAGTCCCAGGACGTCATCAGTTTGTCATGGCAACTGGACTCTTCAATACTTTTTTGAATCTCATTCAGTCGCTGGTGAATTTCGGTGTCTGGAAATTCAGTATTTGTTGGGATTGCCGTGTAACTCTGTGAAAAATTGTTGACCATCTCCAATTTTTTCTGCGGGAAACAAGCATACGGCATCATCACCACAAGGTTCTTTGGAAGTTTGACATTTTTGTCCCTGTAAATCCTTTCGTACGCTCTGGATGCACAAGTCAAAACAACTGCATTCACACCCGCTCTTTTTCCATTCACCCTATTTCTAACAGATTTGATTCGGGACAAACTGAACTTACGCAGTTTGAAATGTCTTGCAGGTCTGGAGTTCGATTCCGGTTCCGGCTCATGACAAAAATTATTATAGTCCCGGCAGATTTCTTGAACTCTGGATATTTCTAAAATCATCCGATGGAGACGAATTGTGTAGTTTTGAGCGGCAGAAAATAGTTGTGTGAGGAAATTGAGGCTACCGCCAAAATTTAAATCTAAATATGAATCTGAATTTACAGGCTTCTGATTGTGATCTGTCGCATCAGTATGAAGTGCAATTGAGATATTTTCATCCTTTGAGATAATTTGATCACGCAGTGCGTATTGCAGCATGTTGTAGACTGAAAATCCATCTCCGTAAGAATGATGAGCCAGAAACAGAATGTAAAATTCTGAAGTAGAACTTGAATCTGAACTGTCCTGAAACTGCATTTTTGGTGCTATGACGCGGAATTCCCATTGAGGTCGTGCCTCGGGCCATTTGAAGTTGTGGTAAAATTCACAAGTGCGCAGAACCTCCTCCTCTAATGTTGAAGAGTTGGAGGATGAGGATTCTTGGAACACAAGGTGATCTTCAACCTTGAGATCGTCCACTTTTGTCCAATAATGGAAGAAAAATCCTTCAGTTAGTCTCCAGCTTAAATTAAAAAAAAGTATTTTAAAAAGTGCTTGAAACGTAATAAACGATAAATTGAAACTTTGAATTTGTTTTTCCTTTATACTTTTTACCTTAATGATTCGTACGGCTTATAAGTTTCTTGCTTGGTATCCTTGCACAAAGAAATGTTGGTTTCCCAGTTGACCAGCCGTGTTTGTAGTGTTTTTAAAATCCTGTCTTTTTCCGGAACGCCTTCCAGCTTGACGCAAATCATCATATTAGACCCCCGTGGATTTGCCGCGCAAATTTGATCCAGTGGACGGCTTAAAATTTTGATAGTGTTTGGACGGTAAAATAATTTTAGGTGGAGTTGGGCAAACAAGCGGATGACGATTGAGATGAGGCAAAAAATTAGCAGTGTTAAAATGGCTATGAGGCCGAGGAAATAGGAAAAAGAACGAGAAATCATAGACTTAATGTCATTGTGGTAGTTAATATCACTGGAGCTAGAGGGCGCTACTTTCTTTTCTGGACAAGCTTTCGATGAGGAATTCCGATGGTGTTGATCACTTTTAATAGCTGAGCCGTTTTCGTATTTCTTGTCATTGACTTCGGAAGTCAGAGAAAGTTCAGGATGTGCTGAGCTCGCGGGTTTAGAAGCCGGACTTGTGACTTGACTTTCTTCAGATTCATTATCTTTGGCGGTGGCTTTGCTTTCGGTGTAATCTTGTGAAATGGATGGTGCACTTGTCATTGTCAACTGCATGCTTCTTATTTTAGTAAATGTGAGTTGATTTAAATCTTCTGGACTCAAACTGATTCCCGTTGTTCTTTCAATGAGTTGTTTTACTTCCACCTGCATCAGCGAATCCATTCCCAGGTCAAGGAGCATCGAGTTGACATTCACCCTGTCTAAATCCACTGGTTTCATTCCCAGAATATGGGCTATTTTAAGTGGCAAATCTGACTGCGTCGCATCATTGGCATTGGAATTTAGCCTGTCTGAAGTCACATGTTTTTCAGGAAGAACCATGGAAAGGAGAACTTGTGAGTCTGGAGATTTTGATTCATGTAGTAGAATGTCGATTTGCAGCTGAGACAGCTGCAAATCGGCTGTGGACTTGTGCCACCGACGATGGTGTCGTTACCCATTTTCAAATCCTCCTGCAGAACACCCACGTCGCCTGAATCAATCAAAGAAAAATTATTATTTACAATCAAGTCTTGTCTTTCAAATTTTGAAGGATTCTTTCAAAGTTTATGAATTTTGTAAATGACAAATGGTAAATATTTTTACCAATGGCGCCCCACATGATGGCCAAAGCAGGAAATCCGCTTCTCAGCCTGTTTTCACAAATCCTCTCGGATGCTGAATTAGCCCAGGCGTAATTCGCCAGTCCCATCGATCCATAGCCACTAACGACACTCGTAAAAACTACAAAATGCTCCAGAGATGGCGCCAACTCCCTCGACATTTTTTCAAGAGCCATCGCTGCATTTACTTTTGGTCTGGAAACCGCCTGGAAATTTTCCGGTTTCTGGTTTTCCATGAAGCCGTCTCGAAGAACCATAGCTAAATTAAAAATCCCGCCAAGCGGTGAGTTGAAATGGTCAAGAACAGTTTTGATCAAAGATAAAGCGCCATCTGTAGTGGTGACATCTGCAGTTGACATGAGTACTGAAACGCCTGAGGCCTCCCGCCATTTTCTAATTTGAAAATCCTGAAACCCGTTTTTGACACCAGAGGGAAAAACGATAGCAAGTTGCCTCACTCCTCGCTCCACGAGCCATCCACACAACTCAAGTCCAAATCCACCGAGACCACCCACAACGATGTAGGATTTTGAAGGGTCAAAATAAGAACGGGGAAGAGCCTTTACCATTTTACGGGATGATTCTTCATTTTCATCACGAATCTTGATGAGAACTTTGCCCACGTGTTTTCCACTCGCCATAAATCTGAATGCCATCTCTATTTCCTCGGTAGAGTCTAAAAACGTTGTGTACGCCAACGGCTGAACAACTCCGGATTTTATTCCTTTTTCCATGAGTTTCCACAATTTTCTTTGATGCTGAGTTCCAGACTCAAGAGAATCCAGCAGAATTCCATGAACACCCACATCTTTCAACAGGACCGACATTCCCAATTTACTGTTGTTAAATAAATCTACTTTGCCAATCTCCAGGAATCGCCCATGTTGACTCAGACATTTTACAGAAGCCTGAAGCAATTCTCCCGCCAAACTGTTCAAAACCAGATCCACGCCTTTTCCTTTGGTCTGTTTTAAAATGTGGTTTAGAAAACTGGAATCTCGAGAGTTGGCAAAAGAAGAAGAGTCAAGTTGGGGAAATTTTTTAAGGAGAAAGTCTCGTTTCTCTGGGCTGCTGACAGTGGTGAAAACTTTGCAATTCATCGACAACGCGATGCGGATAGCCGCTTGTCCCACTCCGCCCGCACCCGAGTGGATTAAAATGGATTCTTTTTCTCTCATTTTTCCTCTGATTAGCAGGGCGTAATACGCTGTAGAAAAAACTACCGGAGTTGTAGCCGCTTCAGCCAGAGTCCAGGAATCAGGAACATCCCACAAACATCCGCTGTCAGCAATGATGAAAGTGGCAAATGCACGAGCATTTGGAAGATATCCCATTATTTTCTTTCCCTTTGAGGTTTTTCCACTAAATTCAACGCCTAAAACGGATTCTTGAAGTCCTTGATTATTTGGGAGGGAATCTAGAGAAAGTTTTCCAGTGCACAACATCACATCTGCAAATAAAAATATTTTTCTCAAAAGTGTCTTAAACAATTTCAATTTATTATCATGAAAGTCTTAAAGTCTTAAGCTTCTTTGAATTCAAATTCAAATTACCTCGAAAGTTGAGCGCTGCGTAGTGGACTTTGCATAAATCTGACTGAGGCTCATGATATTTTAGTGGCGATTCAAACCATTGAAAACTGGATAAATCTCCTTTCGTCACAAGGTTCACAAATCCATGCTCCACGTTTTTAGTCACCGGCTGACCTTGACCTTGACCTTGACCTTGAGGTCGCAGAGCGGAAAATCTGTAGGAGCCCCAAACATTCAAATTCGAGTAATAAATGTTAAACACAAGATCTTGCTGCAGTCGATTAGACAATTCTGCATCTGGGTGGTCGAAATCCAACTCGAAGGTTGAGTCTGATTCTCCTTGGATGAAAAAGCACCGAATATTTGCTCCTCCAGGTTCTTTAGTCAAGCAGTTGATGAGACCGAGCGCTCCACTTGGGTGGTCTGGAGAATTCCTGGAAACGACATAAATTCTTCTTTCCTCTTCTTTTGTTGATTCTCTCTCCGATTTCATGGCATCCTTCAAACTCTGGACCCAATCATAATTAAAGTCATTTTCATTTCCGCTTTCGGTTTTCCTCGGTGTCAGGTCAATTGGAATCACAGTTTTTGAAACAGGAGAATAAAAATGTTGCTTTTTAAACAGGAAAAATGAGGCAGCTGCTGAGCATTTTTGAGCCACTAAAATGACTCCAAATTTTCTCTCCACATGTTGAATATTCAAAGAGTCCATGTTGTTGTTGCTATTTTTAATGTGAAGAAGCAGAAAATTTTTAATTTTCAAAGCCGGGAGAGCAAAATTAACCTCATTATTTTTTATTAAGCAGTTTGAGTTGCTAATGACCACCAAATCGACACCAGCTGTTTCATCTTCCAGTTCCTTTTCATTTTGCACAGTGACAATCGGAATTCCAGATTTAAAATCATATCCAGCGTTTTTGTGTTGATTGGCATTAGTTATAACTATTTTTCCAGAAAATAGTTTCGTCGGTTGTTCAAGAACTTGAGATTGAATGGACTGAGCAAGGAAATCTGAAGATTCTGAAATTTTTTGGCTACTACAAAATTCAACCATTTTTAGAGTATTATCTTGAATATTCTCAAGGATGATTTCTACACATGTGCGAAGACAAAAATCTCTGTTAAAATTTTGCTCAAGTTCAGAATCTTTATCTCTATGGAGATCAAAATATGCAGTGAATTTAAACCTCTCCAATTTTAAAGAGCCTGAATCAATTTTTCCATGTTTACTTTTGGTTATGAGTCCAGATTTCCATCGCTGGAACTGAACTCCACTGCAAGAAACAATACTCAACATTTTATCATAAATAACGGGAATTTTATTATCATAATCTTTTGTTTTTCTAATGCTCTGGAGAAGAATTTGTGGGTCGATGAGGACTTTGTCAAAATAATTGGGCACACGCGGAGCTCTGGATAAATTACTCAGAAATGGAACTTGAATCACTGTATCAAGAAACGTGACCCAATTATCCAGCCATTCAACTTTTCCCTCGCCATTTGCTGCATCAAGTTCAACAAGGCCGTTGAATTTCCCCACAGAATCATTTCCTCTTAATCGGACTTCTTTGTAGACGTCTGTTTTGTTCATTGGAATGGAATCTTGAGGATTTTTGTCTGCTTCATCCAGACTGATAAATTCATTTCCTTTTAATTTCGGGGATCGCACTATTCCCATTACGACCACAGCGCCACTTTCAATCACCTCAAAATCTCCAGAACTACTCAGAATATTCACATGGAATTTTACTGAATCTCCATTTTTTGACAGAATTGTTGCCCGCTCAATTTTGAAATGCTCAAAGACAACTGGAACTTGATCAAATGGCTTCTTTTGGAGCTGTGCAAACGCTTTCCAAACGAGACACAAATATCCAGTGGCTGGAAAAAGGATTCGTTTGTCAATTATGTGATCCGCGTAAAATTTATCACTTTCTTTTGAAAGAGAAATCTCAAACACTGTTTGTCCAGAAGTTCCAGGAGAATTTTGATATTGCTGATTTCTTTTTGCTGGATCAAAATTTGCAACGTTCCAGGATTTCTCATGATCCCATGAAATCAACGGGCTGAGCGAAGGAACTGGAGCTGAAACTGGAAATTGGACTGGAGGATAAAGCTTTTTGAACTGTGGATTTAAACCGCAGTTGAACATTTTTCCGATGGCTTGACACAGAAAACTGGAGAAATCCTTGGAATTTTTATTGACGAGTCCAATGTGAGAAGAGGCGGGAAGAGATCTTTTCAAAATTGGCTGAAGAAGACAGTGCGGCCCGATTTCTATGACAACTGCGGATTCCGGGACATGGCAAAGAGCGTCGTGAAAAAGAACTGGAGAAATGAGATTGTTGACGTGATAATCGGCGGACGAAGTCTGCGCGAGATTTGAGTTCCATTCCGATTCTGGAATTGACGTTGATTTCCATCGGCTACTTCTGGGTTTAGCCGCGGGTATGATTTCATCCAGAAGAGTTTGCAGTTTCGGCCTTGCGTATTCAATATATTTGCTGTGAAACGCTCGACCGGATGATGCAACTTCCTTTGCAAAAATTCCTTCCTCTTTGAGTTGATCCACAAACTTTGTGAGGTCATCGAGAGGACCGGAAATCGTGACGCTGTCTTTTGAATTGTGACAGGCGGGATAAATATTTGGCGGGCATTTTGATTTCGCCTCGTTCCAACTCAAGCCGACTGCAGCCATTCCACACTTTCGATTTTGACCACTAGGTGACTCTGCAATCGCTTGACCTCTCGCTAGAGCGGCCATGATGGTTTGTTCCAAAGTTAAGCATCCATCCGCATAGGCGGCGCCCAATTCGCCGACAGAATGTCCCACAATTCCGTCCGGTTTTATTCCCAAAGAGGTCAAAAGATCGACGAGGGCAATTTGAACTGATGTGATGATGAGAAAGGAATTTCTGACATCATCCAGAATTTTGTCGTCATCACTGAATAAAATGTTTTTCAAATCAATTTTATTGTTCTTTAATACTTTTGATGATTTTTCAATGGATTCTTTAAAGGCGCTAAATTTGAAAAGTTCCTTCGCGAAGCCGAGCCATTGACTTCCCATTCCATTGAAAATGAACCAAATTGGCGGTGTTTTGGTAATTTTTTGCTCCCTCACGAGTTCATTTGTTTCCATGGAGATTTCAGAATTTTTTTGAAGTAGAGAAAATCCACGAAATGGATGCTTTTGGAGTTTTTCTTGAAATATTTTGTATAACAAAGCAGCAGCATTTGCAATAATTGAATCAGGTTTGTTTTGTAAGTCGGCGTGAATTTTTTTCAGGGCGAAATCGACAGCGTCTTTAGAACATCCAGAAAATGGAATGATGAAAGGAAGAGAATTATTTTTGTCGTTCTCTTTCTTCATGAGCTGGGGATTTTTTGAATCGGAGTTGGATTTCAAAATCACGTGAACATTTGCGCCGCCAAATCCAAAGGAATTTAGCCCCACGATCCCGCCATCCCACGGCGTGTTTTCTGACACAACTTTCAACCGACCATCAACTAAAGGCGCGATTTTTGGATTTGGATTTTTGAAGTGAAGATTTGCCGGAATTAGTCCATTTTGAAAGGCCAATAGAACCTTTGCCATTCCGCAAAGTCCAGCAGCTGGTTCTAAAAGCGGTAGAAAAATGTCAAGGTCAAGGTCAAGGTCACCGTATAATTAAGTGATAAAAAATTGTACATCAAATGCGTAATCTAATACAATTTTTGTGATAAAAAGAGAGAGAGAGAGAAAACCACGGTTACCCGGATGTCCCATATTTGACTTGACAGACCCAATGAGAAGCGGTTTAGATTTATCGCGGTTTTTGCAGAAAACGTCGGCTATAGCCGTCAATTCTTGCGGGTCTCCGGCGGGAGTTCCAGTTCCATGCGCCTCAACATTAACTACATCATTTGGATCTACTCCAGCTTCTTTGTACGTCTCTTCCAAAAGGGCCTTTTGCCTTTCGCCTGAAGGAAATGTGACCTATTGTTCACACAATAATCAAAATTCAAAATTAGAAGCTTTCAAATTTAATTGTAACCATGGTTACAGTTTTACTATAGCAACCCTCATTTTTCATTGAATTCCAAATTCTACTAATTATTATTATGGATGTTTTCTTACGCCTTTCTCTTTAAAACCATCTGTATTTGTCCTCACTGCTAAAATGGATGCGTAAGAACGCCGAGCTATGTCTTTTTTCTGAATCAAGATGGCGACAACTGCCTCACTCCGGACATAACCATTTCCATCCGCATCAAAGGATTTGCATTTCCCATCTGGAGAAAGCATATTTAGGCGATTGAACTGAAGCGCCATTTCCGGTTCTAAGCACAGGTGAGTTGCTCCCACGATCGCGGCGTCACATTTGCCCCACTTAATTGAGGAAACAGCCTGCTCTAAGGCGATGAAAGAGGATGAACACGCAGTGTCAACTGTAAAACTGGGTCCTTTTGTAAAAACCGTATCAAGTATACAAAATTATTTGAAAGCTGATTAACCTGTGTCCTAAAAATTACATTACAATTACAAATGGATTTATCATTAAAATCTCTAACCTTGAAAGTCGAAAGCAAAGGAAATTCGATTGCTGAACATTCCTCGGTTGCATCCTGAAAAACAATCATAATAACGAATTCAAATTCAGATTTAATGAATAAATATGCGCGCTTGTATTTAAATATTAAATTTCTGAGAAAATACAAAATAAACATGGAAAAATTACCAGTGAGTGTGTATCCATGACGATGATCTTCATTGACATCGTCTTTAAGCCACTCCTTTTCACTTTCACTCGTAGAAGCTCCAATGAAAACACCAGTTCGAGTTCCTCGCAATTCCGCCGGATTTACACCTAAAGTTTTTTTATTTTGTTTAAACCATATAAATTAATTTTGAAATTGACGCTTTTTTATGTATTTGAAATGGCGTTTGAAATTTGAAATGTGAAGTACCTGCATCAACGATGGCTTCAAAAGTGACTTCCATGAGCATCCTTAGTTGTGGATCCATGAAATTTGCCTGTTTTGGATGCACCCCAAAAAACCCAGCATCAAATTTATCCAGTCCCTTTAATTTTCCGGATCGTTCGGGAAGGTCAAAAGTTCCAGGGGTCCAGCGACGAGCGTCATCTAATAAAAAATTTAAATGCTTTCGAATGCCACGTAAGTTTTAGAGCTCCAACTAGTTTTTGTTCTCTGATGATAAAAGTAGAATTTCCCACCATATGAATTTTCTCACCTGTTACCATGTCAACACGGCTGTAGAGATTCTTCCAAAATTCATCCAGATTCTCCGACTCTGGAAATCTTCCTGAAATTCCGGACACAACCACTGGAATTTTCACTGCAGAAGAATCATGTTCATGTTCACTTGGTCCGTTTTTTGCTTTCATTATATTATTTTTATGATTTTACAATTTTGCAGACAAATGTGAAATGTGAATGTGTTGGAGGAAGAGGTAAACTATAAATGGCTGTAGTTTGGAATTTAATCTGCGTACTTTATCTTATTTCTAGATTCTAGATTATTTTTGTCTCCCCTTCCCCGATCATCTATAAACTAGAATCTAGAATCTAGAGTCTTGAACTTTGACGACAGTGCGATGTTTATAGCTCAATATCTTGTTTTATTTCTAAAATTGTCTGATTCTATGTGGACAAAAGACGGGATTAAATTGCTTTCATGATAAAAATATGGCTTTATTTCCTTAACTTTGAATTAATTATCATAATTTGTTTTAAGACTGCAAGTTTCCTCATGCTGATAAAAAATTGTTTGCAAAAGGTATTAAAAGTCGACCGCCCACAAAGGATTTTTGATATCAGAATTTTGTTTCGAGAAATCGCTGAGCTCTAAAAATTATTTTCACACGGGAAAGAATAGTGTATTGAGAATTCTGTCTAAAACTGGTTCATTCAAATAGGACATTAAAATCCATTGGCGATTGTCAATTTATTTTAACTTTGTTGCTTATGACAAAGTCATCTGATTCATTTTTCTTGTTTTTTCCTCCTTTGTCTACAAAATGTCACATGTGTAAAAACTGGTTTTTTACATAAATCCCGAATCCAACTTGGTCTTATCATTTGTAATTTCTTATGCACATGTTTTGTGTTTTATTATTATCCTTATCCACCTCATCCAATTTAATTGTGTTTACATGAAAGGAGCAGAGTAGAACGTAATTCGTATGCATGTTGTATTTGCAAAATAATTCCCCAGACACAACGTTCAAGATTGAAAGAACAAAGCTAAAAGAAACAAGAAAAAAATGAACAAGTTTAGGTTGCATGATTTCGAATTTTGTAACTTAGTTTTCCTGCTCAGTTCTACAAAAATAAATGAGCTGTTGGTAGTTTTGCTGGTATAATTCCGTCTTTAGATTTCCTCAGAATCCAGAATCCAGAATCCAGACTTGAGCCAAGTATTAAAATAAATGGATGATGGAGAAACCGTGATTATGATGTGATGATGATGTAGTGAAATAAACATGTTTTTTGCAATTACAATTTTTTATTCCTTATAAAACTGACATATGACATGTGCCAAATGACAAGAGAGATGGAAATTACTCTGATTAATTTCTTCACAGGTAGATCGACATTTGACATTTTTCATTTGACATGGGACTTTATTCATAATTCATAATTCAATAACAAGGATCATAATTGTGTCTGTTAATCTTCATCATCATTTGGCCTGATTGAACCCCCTGCAGTTGGTGTTCGATTGGTGCCACTTCTTATCCTACTGCTTGGATGTTCCATAACGGACCTTTTGGGCCTCGTCGGGGCTCCTTGAAAACTTGGAGCTTCAGTAGCACTCGGACTCGGATTCACCCTACTTCCACCCGCTCCAGCTACGCGTCTGGACGTTGAAAATATTCGAAATCCAAGAGTTGTCATGACAACCAGAATTATCAGGACCAATGTTGTCTGTAATGTAAAATGTATAAATACAAGTGCTATATTACAAATTATTCAGTTGTCTCATCAAAGATTTAATTAATTTTTCATTAGAATAAAATGGACAATGTTGATGGTTGATTTTACTCGTAACAAACTGGGCAAAGAGGAATGAACAATGACCAAGTAATGTGAAAAATCAGAGCTCTTTTTAGTTAAGATTTGAACTTTGACTTTGAGCCAATCTCAGTTTTTCTACTGCAACGGGATTTAAAAGCCATTTTTCCACAAACATGAAAAAATTTCAAAATTTAAGTATTTCTCTGTCAAAAATGTTGTGCGGAAAACCAAGTGTTTAACTTTTACGGTTAGTTTTTTTCTGATTTTATGAGAAAACCATCGATACCATTTGATTGGCTGAGGTCAAACACGTTTACGTTTTTGGAAGTTGAAGTAAATACAAACATGATTACTCACTGGCAAAATTGGTTGATTTGGGTTTACATATTTCTCTTGTTGGGCCTGAAGTTCAGACTCGCCTTCTCCCGATTCAAATCCACTCGCGATGCCCTTGGCAATGACTCCTCTGTTGCGTCTAGACGATTCGGATGATGGTTGAGCCAAAACGGGTGTCTGCTCAGTTTCGCCATATCGCCACCAGGGGGTGCGACGAGGAACTTGCGACTGACCCAAACCCAAACCATCAATTCCATCTAGTGCCATGCCAATTACAACCAATGCAAAACACAAAAGCACAACTGTCTTGATATTGATCATGATGAAAAAACCGAAGAAAATTTACTTGCTTCAAAATCTCTCTCTTTCGAAAGTTGAATATTGAACGTTCTACACTTTGTACTTTGTGCTGTAAAAACCCTACACTCAACACTCAACACGTTCAGTTTCTAGCCTACACTTTTTTACACATCATAACCAAAAGTTCAAAATCCAACAACTAGAACTGCAATAAATAGTTTTTTGCTTTCCTTTTGACCGTGTTTAATTAGTCAACCAAGAAAAAAGCAAACGGGGATAATTGGTAATTATCTACAAGTTTCCTGCGGTTTCCTCCCAAATACACGTACACTTTAATTAAATATCCATAATATTTTATACTGCTTTAAGGAGGTTGTGGTTTTGGACCTTTAATTGAAATGACTAGAATCGCCTTTTATTTAGGCATTGAATTATGGTTAATTACTTGCAAAATTTACAAATACAAGAAAATATTTTCAATGTCGAAGGTTGAATGTGCACAAAGTAAAAGTGAAACGGGGTCAAGAGTAAAATGTCTGTTTCTACATGAAATTCTTGTATCATTTTTGTGTGCGGCTTTTGATGCATATTTCGTGCTAGATGTCAATGTCCACTCAATTATTGTAAATTGTAACTTATGAGATTGAAGGAATGCAAATTGAATAAACTGATTTATTCATTCAAATACGTTCGACAAACATCTTTTGTAGTACAAAATACAAATAATTCAATAAAACAACCAAAAATTTTAATATCCAACATTCAATCTTGAGTCAAGTGGTCCAGTTTATCTTGAAAATATTGGAAAAATAGATCAAGAAACACTGGAGAAAGTCCCAGGGCCATTTGATCCACCACAAAAGATAAAATGAGGGAATCATTGACACTGTCGATGCCACTCGCCAATGCGCCATGGGACGGACTGTTAAAGAGAGGGATGAGAAACCGAGAAATCGGGTTCGCCAATAGCGAGAGTAGGCATGTAAAGTCCCAGGACGTCATCAGTTTGTCATGGGAACTAGACTCTTCAATACTTTTTTGAATCTCATTGAGCCACTGGTGAAATTCAATGTCTGGTTCATTCACATTGAACATTAAAATCCATTGGCGATTGTCAATTCATTTTAGTGTACTGCTTTTGACAAAGTTGTCTGATTCATTTTTCTTGTTTTTTCCTTATTTGTCGACGAAATGAGACATGTCACATTTACAATATGTAATGTGTTCAAACTGGTTTTTTTACATGAATCCCGAGTCCAACTTTGTCTGAGCATTTGTAATTTGTAATGCACATGTTTTATGTTATTATTATCCTCATCCAATTTAAATGCGTTTAAATGAACCGAGCAGAGCAGAACAAAATTTGTATGAATGTTTCATTTACAAGATAATTGCCCAGACACAAGATTCAAGATTGAAGGAACAAAAGTAAAAAAACCATGAACAATTTTGTGCGGTATCGTTTTGTATTTTATATGTTGTAGCTCTACTTCTCCTGCTATATTCTAAAAAAATAAATGATCTTTTGGCTGTTTTTCTGGTGTAATTCCGTCTTTAGATTTCCTCAGAATCCAGAATCCAGAAGCCAGAAGCCAGACTTGAGTCAATTATTTAAATAAATGTGTGATGAAAACACGGTGAATATTGAATATGCTATGATATGATGTAGTGAAATAAACACGTTTTTTGCAAATATTATTTTTTAATTCCTTTTAAAACTGACATCCGGCAAATGACAAATGACATGAAAAAAATGAGATGGAAGTTACTCTGATTAATTTCTTCGTATAGGTAGATTGACATTTGACATGACCTTTGATTCATAATTCAAAAACAAGGGTTATAATTATATCAGTTAATCTTGATCATCATTTGGCGTGATTGAACCCCCTAGAGTTGGTGCTCGAGGGCTACCACTTTGTAAAAAAGACAGGTTTCCAAATGGTTTTGGTCGCCTGATTGTGCGAGGAAAAGCTTGCGGTTTGTGAGTTGAATTTCGATTTCGAACTCGTTTTGAATTTGGTTTCAAGCTGTTGCGATTCCCAGAATTTGCTGACTGCCTATAACAATTTGGGCAATTTCGATTACTTTTTTTGCAAACAAAAGGATTCAACAAGTACATGACAGGGAAGACAAGAGTACATTTTTTTACCTGGAATTACAAGCTCCATTTCGGCCTCTTTTCGAACCGGAGCATCGCGGAGTTGATGCCAGACTGTTGGCTCTTGCACTGGTCCTGAAACTGAAACCAGGATTTCCACTGGTTCTTTCTCGACTCAAATCTCCATCTGAACCAAAATTGGGTTCGTCTCGACCCGAATCCGAACCTCGATCCCAATCCCGATTCCGATCCCGACCCCAACTATCAACTCTATCTATGGAAATACCAACTAAAACAGCTGTGAAACACACAAACCCAATCCTTTTGATCATGATGAAACACGGAGAAAAATTTCCTTCTCTTTCAGTAGAATTTAATCTGAACTCTCTGCAGTTTTTAGCCTAAAATCTACACTCTACGCTCAGCACGTTTAGATTTAAACCGTTTTTCAGATATCAGTCATTCAAACCCCAACAACTAGAATTGAAATAAATTGACGTTATAATGGACAAACTGTTGGTGCAGGCAATTTGGAGACTGAACTGGATAAAAAAAAATGAGAAAACCAAGAAAAAGAATTAAATATAAAATACAAATCACGAGGAAAAGAGGAAAAGTTTGTCTGTTGGGCGTAACTACTGACGCTGGTCTCTTTGCCTTTATGTTGTGTACTTTGGGCTGAAATACAGTAGCCGGAAACCACAATTCAAAATAAAAAAATCAAAACTTCTGGACTTGCAATAGAAATGCTGAGTAGCAAAAAGTTTAGAAGAGAAAACTAAAAAACGTTTGTCGTGTTTTGTGTTTGGATTTCCGTGAGCATTAGTTTTATCCCTCTTTCGTGTTTTCGTGGTTTTGTGTCTTTCTTTGGACTATATTTTTAATAAGTCAACCGAAACGAGAACATGGATAATGATGTCCACAATTTTGCTGCAGGTTCCTCCCACATAGACGTGATTTTAATTAAATGTCTATCATATTTTATACTGCTTTAAGTAGGTTGTGGTTTTGACCCTTTAATTGCATTGGCTAGAATCTAGATTTCTAGAATCTAGAATCTAGAATCGTCTTGTATTTAGGCTTTGAATTATGGTTAACACAGTGCAACGTTTGCATATTTACAAAGACATGCAAATATTTTCAATGTTGAATGTTGAATGTGGGCAAAGTAAAAGAGAAACAGAGTCAAAAGTAAGTCAAGAGTAAAATGTCTGTTTGAACTTGAAAATCGTGTGTCATGTTTGTTTGAGGCTTTTAATTTTAAAACACCTTTCATGTAAAAAAAGTCCGCATGTCCATTTTCATTCACAGGAAAAGGAGTAAAAGATCTCGATAAAAGTATGAAAATGATGAAAGTGACAGAGATAATTTTTATGTTGAGTGGAAAGGGAAATAGAAAAACTGTCGACTGTCGAGGGGCGAAATGATAAAAGGCTAAATGGCGCGCAAAAAAGCAATCAAAAGTACAAAATCAATGTACGTACTTTGAATTAGGCGCGAAATTCCAAACTATCTTTTCTATCTTTTCAATCTTTTGGAAATTTTATTCAAGCAGCGAAGATTTAATTGAATATGCTAATCCAAAAAACACAGAAATAAGCAGATTTTCCCTGTCATTTGACATTTGACGGTATTGTAATTTATATTGTATATTGTATACAGTGATGAAAACTGTCATGTGATTTTCTGATGTATGTTCACATAAATCACGTGAAAAATTGAAAAGTTCACTTTCTTGGAGTTGAGCACAAGGAAGATTTAATTGAGATTCTCTGATGTTGAATCAACTGCTGACACTTGAATGGACATTCCCTTGGGCAGTGTTGTACATCCTGATGATTTTGTCCCCTGGCTTTCACCTTGGTCACTTGCGGAGGTTGAAAAGCAGCGAGGCAAATGTGTGTCTATCCATTCGAATCCAGCTAAAAACAAAATAAACAAAATCCAGCATTTACTTGAAACCCCCCAAAAAAACGAGAAAAAAAGTCTAATAAAATAAAATATTACAGAATTTGTCTGAGAAAAAACCTTTGAACAGCGGATATTTCTCAGTCAGTTGATCTCGAATTGTTTGCTTGCAGACAAAAAGCCAGAAAAGGAGGAATGCTTGAAAATTATTGTACATGTCAAAGATCGTCCAATACCAAGAAACTTCACCAGCGTCAGTGTCCGAAAGACCCGAAATGATTTCAAAAGTCCACGAAATTCCCATAATCACAAACAACTTGAGGCACAAAATCATCCTGAAAAATAAAAGTTTGACTTTGTTTCTCTTGTCTTTCGTTTTGACGTATGAAAATGCGAATTTTTAATCCATCACACCACACTGCTGGATTTTGGTGTTGGGGTGGCCAAAAATCGATTTTGGTACCACATGCTTTTGTGTTCATTTTATATTTACGTTGCGCAGAAATGTCTGACTAGCTCATATCTCGAACGGTTTCAAATTTCATGGAGAATTGTAGTTACAGAAATTCCTCAAAGTTGACCCTTTAAAAAATTTCCAAAGTATTTTAAATGGGAAAACTTTAAAAGAATGCATCTCAGAATTAACGCGAGTTAACGGGTTGCGGCTGCAACTGAGATTAGGTCGTGGCCTAAGCTATTGAATCCCGTTGTTGTTTTTTGCTTATGCCTGCTTATTCTTCTACAGATAAGTCTACAAGTTTTAAATTTCAGGAGAATTTTTTGTCCTTTATTTGTTTTTTCCGGGAAAGCAATCCAAATTAGAATTTCCAATTTTACCTGGGGCAAAGGGCATTTGCCATTGCAACGTTTAAATGAGTTTCAGTTGACTCCTGCAAAACTGGAACCTAAGTTTAACTAAAAAATTAGTATTTTTACGCTGAAATTCATTTCAGCATTGCATTTGACCTCCATAAACAGGTACGTTACGGCTTGGAATTCGTGTAACTGAGCCCTATGGACCACTCAGTTCCTAATACACGAATTTAAGATGCAATTCGAATCGAAAGATGACAGCTACAGCATTTAAATATCCAATACCCGGAAAATTTCCATGAAAATCCGAAAATCCCGAATTTCGGACTCATTTTTGTGCGGATCAGAAAATGATCCACAAACATTCCCAGATTCGGAATCTACGCACTTTTTTACCCCTACACCCTTGTTTTCACATTTTTGGCCACCGGGCACCCAAAATCCAGCAGTGTGCACACTCAAGACTCGAGACTCAAAACTCGAGACTTGAGATTCAAAACTCAAGTGAATCAAGAATTTGCCGTATTTTTATTCTTACTCAATGTTGTTGTTTTGAGCGGCGGTGATCCCTGAATTTTCTCCTTGAAGTCGCTTTCTCCCTTTTTTCAACCCCAACACGATCTTCATGGTCAAGAAAGTGAAAATAAAATTGGGGAGGAATAAAACAATTGTTGGGTAGATGACATAGGCTGAAAGAGCAGTGAAATCGAGTGCGCATCTCTCCCTACCGAATTGAGGCCGAATCACACGGTCGTCAAATAAACTAAATTCAAGAATCATTTCCACGCATTTTAAATCCGTTATAGACATTTTATGCACAAAAAATGAATGTTAGCACACAAAATTGCAAGTTGACATTTATTTTTTGAATTGGTTTTGTCCTTTACCCAAATTCGTGCTCAATGATGAGGGAAACGGCAACAACGATCGTTGGAATTGCCAAGGCGATACAACAGTAGCACAAAAAACGTCGACGACCTTTCGAACGCTGACATTTTGCAGTCATTGAACTGAAACGAGAAATGGACAGAAATGCTTAGTATTTGAGCATATGTAGATTCTGAATTAGGAAAAAGGTGGATGTTATTTTCCCACCTGATTGTTGACCAGAGGTCAAAGTTGAGGAGCAACATCCAAGAAAATGTGGCGAGGTGAAAAAAGTGGTCAAGTACGGCGACAGCCACGCAAAAATCATCCTCTTTTGTATACAAATGTCTCACGCCGGTGCAAAAAAACCAGAGAAACATTGACAATGAAAAGGCGCCACTTGTCCAACCGTGAATATTTTGTTGGTTCCAGACCAAACCGTACACAATCACGATCATCAACAGGACCACACACGAGATGAAAGAAGCAACTGTGAAAATCGTGTCCTTGATTTTCTGTAAAAGGGTAAAAAACCAAACAAATAAGCTTAAAATGTGAATCAAAATTGCACGCATTATTTTTTAATATTTATTTTTCATTACTCCTGATTTGGACTCTGGCGGAATGAGCTCAAGAACTAAGAAGTTTTCTGGTGGAATTTGGTCGAATTGTTCGTTGGATGAATTTTCATTCCCCATGAGCTCCGCTTCATCAAAACCGTCGATGCAGTATTCGCCTGGCTTCAATTTTTTCCACTTGTGATTTCCAGTGTCTCTCGTTTCCACTTGTCCGCTCTCGAGCACTCGGATGCTACAAATGAATACAAAATGAAACAACAAGAATCTTACTTGACAAGTTTAATAAAACTGAACATTGACAACAGGAAAAGAATGCAAGAAGAAAGTTTAGTCGACTTACTCTTTAAAAATGATTTCCGAATTTTTTGTCCTTTTGATTCTTGCCGCCATTTGATACGGCAAAATGAATCTTGGTTTTGATGGTAGACCAGAAAAGTTGTAATTGGGATGCAGTAACTTATTTCCCTTAAATTTTGGTTTCCATGGAGAATTTACAGAGAGGTCGCATCCTACAATAGTCTGACTCTCGTCAATAGTTGAAACGCGACCCATTCGACAACATTTTTGAAGCGTGGGAGACGATGACTTTTGAAGGCAAATCTCCAGGATCAAAACAGTCTCGTTCATCCTATTTTCAATACAAATTTTTAAAAGACGCTACATAATGTAAATAAAAACTCAGAAAAACCATTGTTGTGAATTTGTTTAAAACGTTTTCTTACCTTTTGATACAATAATTTTCGGGGTTGGTGTAAAAGTTTCTTTTATTCTGAAGAAATCCAAAGGGCGAAAAGAGCGGAAGAAAATTCCCCGTGGCTTGATATTTTGCTAGTGTTTCGTTTAACAATGGAATTTCTAGGGTTTCCTTTTGACATCCAGTTTTTGAAAATCCGGATTTGTAAACGAGACTAAAATTGTAAAAATATGCTCCGAAGGCAGATGAAAATTTTGCAACACTTTCCTTGTTTTTCATTGATTGAAGATGTTCCGACATGGCCAGAAAATTCTGGAAAAATCCATCTTGATCACATTTATTCAATAACACTGGAACTGGAACTTGAACTGGCGCTATTTCTGGCACTTGGGCAAGTGAATGAAAAGGGTACAATGAAAATATGAAAAGTCCAATGAGAACAAAACTCCAAAAGTCAAAAGTCTTCATCATCATCACAAAAATTACTCGTTTCTTCATTCAGTTGTTTGATTATTAGCGAGTTTATCTTTTCATTGGTAATTGGTAGCAAATCTTTGGCAATTACCAATTACCAATTACAATTAAAAGTAGTTTGGGGCGTTCACTGTTTCCAGTAGAAAAATATGAGAGAAAATGTAACATCAACAATCAACAATTGACACTGTATTTCCTTTGGCTATGAATTTTTAAAAGGGTTGGAAAACTGAGGATGACAGAGAAAAATTACACATTAAATACGCAAGCTGAATGGCGGTTAATGAATATTTAACTGCTTGTATAATTTTGACTGCCGAATGTCTATGCATTTTAAAATAATGGTCTTACATTTAAATTTATGTAGCTTCCCCGTGGTTAAACTTTAAAACGAAATTTTGTGCAATTCAATTTAGTTCACTTGAGTATTGAGTGTGGAAATTTACTGAGCAGAAAATTTACTAGTAATCACTACATCACTTGTGGTGTTTGAATGGGACTTTTTTCTTCAAAATCAAAACACCTTTTTATTGGAATCTACACGAATTATTTTACAGCAATTTTGCATAAAAGTTTAGCACGGGCGTCAGTTCAACTCAAAGGCTTTGGCTCATGTTTTTATCCACACATTTCTAAGTAGTCAAAATGGTTCGTTCTTCATGAAATATAATTTTTGCGACAACCACGACTTTCTTTTCCTTGATGTGACTTTGGATATTGGACATTTACCTTGTTCTCAACCTCAAACATCCTGCGAGTTTTTTAATTATCCGATTCTAATTAACAGCCAATTTTCTGTAAGCAGTTGTCGTAAACGATCAGAGTAGAACGTAATTCGTATGCATGTTGCATTTACTAGATAATGGCGGAGGCACAAGATTCAAGATTGAAAGAATAAAAGTAAAAAAATGATAAAAAAAATGAACAAGTTTATGCTGCATGATTTTGACTTTTGTCATTTACTTTTCCTGCTCAACTGTACAAAAATAAATGAGACCTTGGCTGTTTTTCTGGTGTAGTTTCGTCCTTAGATTTCCTCAGAATCCAGAATCCAGCCATTTAGTAAAATGGATGATGGAGAAACCGTGAATATGATATGATGATGATTTAGTGAAATAAACACATGTTTTTTGCAATTATTATTTTTTTTATTCCTTATAAAACTGACATCCGGCAAATTACATCTGGATAACGAGCTTGAAATTACTCAGATTGATTACTGCGCAGGCAGACATTTGACATGGCAATTTAAACATGCCAATAACCCGGATCATAATTTTATCGGTTAATCTTGATGACCATTTGGTCTGGTCGAACCCCCTGAACCTCCTGGTCGAGTGTTGCCACTTACTGCCCTATTGGCATTTACTGACCCACTCCTTGGCGTACTGCTCGGCTCAAGGGCCCTTTTGGGCCGCTTTGGGGCTCCTTGGAAACTTGGAGCTTCAATGATTTTTGGATTCACGCTACCTTCACCAATTCCAGCTGATGAAATTTCAATCCCAATTCCAAGGGTTGCCATGACGACAAGAGTAATCAAAACCAATGTTGTCTGCAATTTGTAATTTGAAATGTGTACATTGTACATACAAAAGAATTATTGTGTTATATGAGTAATTCCACATGAAGAATGGGCCAAAGGAACTTTATAATTTATGCGCTGCAATCGCAGAAAAAATAGAGCTGTGCCCAGAAAAAATATTACAACATTAAGAAAATTATCCCGCCAATCAATTT
>JAQGBH010002076.1:0-26886 GCA_034698265.1 Sminthurinus aureus
TAAAGTACCTCTGTACCAAATTTGGGCCAATTCTAACGGCATTCCAAAATCCCTTTATTTGCCTCCGATGTCCTTTACACTTTTTAACTGCATCTGGAATCTGGAGCTTTGATTTAAAATAATATGATAAAATAAATGAGAAGGGAAAATGACTTACTGCATGAAAATTTCCTCGGGAGTTGTATTTCGACGCCGTAAATTGCGATGCCCAGTTCTTGTTTTTCTCCTCAAGTTCCTGCTTTTATGATAAAGTCGTCTATAGGTGCAAATCATCTACATTGCGACGTTAACGAAATCATGCTATTTTTATCGAACGGCGTCAGCGTCATACAAATTTTATTTCACTTTTTCATACCCCAAAAAGAGCTGGAAATTCTTTGGAGCTTTCGTCTGTTAGTGAATATTGAAGTTCAGCTCATGAGAAACGGCTCATAAATCTTTTAGTAGCTGAAAAATGGAAAATGGAACCATTTTCAAAACAAGTATTTTGGTAAAAGCCAAACGCCATTCCAGGTCTTTCTCGTCCAAAAAGTCCTCTCTAAGTGAAAGTTATAAGCAAATTCTGCTTCAATAGCGACATAACTTGTGTACGGACTTGCATTGTCCAAGCACTTACTGATTTAAGCTGCAAACAAACCCAAATTAACATATCTCTTTTTGTGAAACAACGACGATCCACAACATTGAACTTGTCCTTCAGCCATAATCGCAATTCGGTCACCAAGAAGATCCGCCTCTTCCATAAAATGTGTGGAAATCACCACAGTTCGTCCTGTCCATCTGGATCAAATCCAAGTTGATCTCCGTGATCCCACATCCATTCCAGACGACGGCTCGTCCAGAAGAACACACTAAAATTATGTTAGAAAAGTTGAAATACTCTGAAATCTCGTCATAAAATATTTTATATTCGACGCCGTTTGCAGAAGTTTTATTGACAAAACGTATCGATATTGTTTAAGCTACATAAATAGGGATCAATGTGCTGGGTCAAAATACAAACTACCTCAGCACAAAAAAAACCCGTATAAACTAGATTCAATAATTATTCACCTTTGATACGGCACAAAAAGCGATTCCAACGGACAACTTTCTGTTTTGTCCTCCGTTCAACGTGTGAGCTGGACAATACCGTTTCGTCTCAAATCCCAAGTTTCCCAACATCCGCTCAGTTTGGCTTTGAAACGTTTGAGAATATTTTTGTTTTGACCATTTTTCCGACAACAACCCTTTTGAGTTTGTCTCCACAAATCCCGGATGAGAATCTTTTAAAATACAACCTAAATCAAACAATTCAAATTCATGGCGTTAGAAAATTGTCATCTTCGATTTGGACGCCGTTTGATATTTTCTGTGTATTTTGTCTCATACTGACCAGTAGAATATATGATATTCCTGAAAAACTGATGAAAGTTATCTGTTAATGTTTATCTGGAAAGCTTACTGAAATGAATTGTTTGAGCGGATTCAATTCAATTTCCCATGTTGGCGTTTACCTTCCACTCTTCCAATTCTGAAGACGGATGGACGGATACATGTTGAAAATTGGTACAGTATTTTCTATTTTCCTATGTTAGCCGACTGTACATTTTCACAGCACTTTTTGTTTAGACTTTAGACTTTTTCCAAGAGAAAACGAGGGCGAGTTTACAGTATAGTATTATTTATGTATTATGTAATGTACACGAATTTGGGGTAGATGTTTACGTAATTTCTCTATCTCTATTTATAGAGTAAATCAGAATAAAGAGCAAACATTGTAATATTTTTATCTAACTGTCTCATGTGTTATTTCTTCCTGAATTTTCGCCACTATCCCCCGCCGGGAGATGAAAATTGGGTTGAAAACGAGACATTGAATATTGAAAGTTGAAAGATGTTAAACGTAGAATAAATAAAGTGCAGCTGTAGCAAGTAGCAAAAATAATGGAGAATGTAAAGACAATGCGATGAAGTGGAGGATGGTGGGAATGACAGATGACAAACAGTCTCCGTGTGAGCTTCTTTTCTTCGTTGAGGCAAAATGCAAAAGGCATAAAAAGTACAATCCAAAGTGTCACTCACGACTCACGACTTTTTCCTACACCTACAGCCTACAACCTACAGCTCAAAACTTGGACAATCCCTTTGTTATTTCTCGCAGCTCGTCTAATGTCTAGTGTGTTGAAAGTAAGTATTTACAAATTGAGAACAGATTTTACACTATTAAGCCAATATTTTGAATTTTGTCACCACAATTTGACACAACACTGGTGTGTCAAGTCCATGAAATTAAAAAATAATTGAACTAATTAAACACAAATGTTTGAATTTGCCAATCAGGATATACAGGATCGATTGCATATAAAATTACGTAAAATACACACAAGCAAAAAAATATATAAAGTCAGAACTCAGCACAGACTTGAAGTTACTTTAGTTTGCCCGTTGAACAGATAACAGCTATAAAAACTGATTAAGAATTGAGAGTTGAGAGAGGATCATTCTAAAAATAAGAAAACGCAAAAGCACAGAAGAAACAAAATGACTACATCAAAATTTAACGTAAGAATTCTCAATTTTTGCTATTTTTCAAAAGTTTAAACCTTTGAAAATTGAAACTGCACCAGGCATCAGAATTGAAAAAACTACTGGACATTGAATTGGCTTTTATATTTCTTATTTTTCAGGTTTTTGCCTATCTCTTGGTTGTTATGGTAGCGATATGCGGATTGGCATTAAGCCCAGTTGAAGCCGGTTATGGTAAAAAGATTTTTGGACATGTAGTTTATTTTCCCTTTGATTTTCAACTCTTTTAGCTATTATTTTCCTTTTCATAATTACGTGATAAATGAGCCTTTGAATTTTTTATCCAGGTAATGCTGCTGGAGCTGGGTATGGCAGGAATTATCAGGGATTGGGAGGTGGATCAGGAGGATTTGGTCACGGTTAGTTTTTCACCTGTATCCTGTATTTATTATCTAATTTAATTACTCCATGTTTATAAAATGTGAGATTTCTAATATTTTATGGGGGAAATATAAAGGAGGTGGATTTGGAGTAGCTGGAGGTAGTTTTGGCAGTTCAAGTGGTGGCCATGGGGCATCGGGTGGCGGAAGAGGTTAGAATTCATTTCAATCAGTGTTTTTTTTGTACATTTGGTACATTTGACATTTGATACAAATTGACACAAACCTTTGCTTTTTCTCTTAGCTGGAGCATTCACAGGAGGAGGTTACTGAAAAGAAAGAGAGGAGACCCTGATATCTTAAATCTTAAAGGATCACACTTATCAGTTGTACAAATAATAGTCATCCATATGTAATTTATTCTATTTATTGTCCATGCATAACTGATGGCATTTTTTACTCATCGATGGTAGCAAAAAGACGATGGGAAGATTAAAAGTTAATAAATACCCATTTACAAAATAGCACACAAAAGTCGTGTTTAATTTTTTACACCTACACACAAACATTTTCTTTCATAACGACTCACATGTAATCGAAAATCGATGTAATCTTAATTGAACACCAAAAAAGCCGTGCTTTTAATTTTGTTGTAGCTTGCCATTTTTCAGTGTGTGAGAAAACGATTTAGGAGAGAACCAAGGAAACTGAACAGCGGCGATTTGCCCGATTCAAATGAATTTTTTTTTTCAGATTTCCGATTTTCAATTTTTGTCTGAAATTTTTGTTTTTATCTTTTCATTGGTTAATTTTAATTGTAATTAGCAGTAGTATTTATTGTGTTATTAACTTGTACAAAATACGTGCAAAATGGGACCAAAAAAGATACCAACTCCGGTACGTTATCACATGTAATTTACTTACCCATTGCGCCTATGTTTGTTATAGTGATCAATCATTTTTGTATTTTTTACCGTTTTTAGAACGACTAGATGAATAATTCATGATTATTAAATACCATGAATTGTAAGAGTTTTATTTAATGAGAACATGTGTATCATTTTATCTTTTGCTTTGTAGAGATCATCATCAAACTTCGTTCCTCAAGTTCGACCGACTCATACTCCTTTTGTAAGATAAGATATAGATTACATTTGACATAAAACATAAAACTATAATATATGCATGTTGCATATGTTACATCTCAAACTCAAACTCTTTAGACTTTATAAACATGTCAAATAAAAAGTTAAAGTGAGATGATTGTAATTAAAGTTTTAATGGTTTCCTTGGAATTTATTATTTAGCCTCAAATGACGGCGTTTCAAAGAGCCTCACTTAATAATTCTTTCCCTGGAACCGGAATTGCATCGGGTACCGCAAGTGGATCTACACCTATTGATGCTTCATATGAGGCTTATCGTGCTGAACTTGCTGCATTACGTCGAATAGCAGCGGAAGAAATGGTATTTTATTTATAGATTGAGGAGACTTTAGTAATAAATAATAATAATTGATACCCGAAATCTAAAATACAAGGACTTGTTTTGTTTCAAGTGCCTTGATTCTTGTCATACCATGTGTGTAAATAATTTTGTGAACTTATAAATGATCATACTATTTGTTTCCTTGTCATTTATTTTTTTTTATACACAAGGCACACATGATGCGGACAATGCCGAGTAAGAAAGCAACCACTGCTCGTGGACGACCAAGAACCACGAAAAGCCTACCTTCAGAATTGAAGCAAAAGCAATTACAACAACAACAAGCAAAGAAAAATCAAATTCTTCAAATGGGTCCATTCTTTTTGTGGTTGAATGAAAATCGAGATAAATTGGAAAAGGAAAATCCGAATCTTGTGGGAACATATTTAATCATTAAGGCAGGACAAAAATGGCATGGATTAAACCCTTATGAACGTCAAGTAATAACAATTATTTATTCAAACAGTTTAAATTCATTGTTATCATAATATATTATGACATAATATAAAATACGCATCATCACATACTTTGTAATGGTTTGTTGATTATGCCTATGTATTTATGATTTATTCATGTTTAAAAACAGGAATATGAAGCAAAAGTACAGCGTGCACCGGCTGCTTTTATTACATCTCTAATTGAAATTGGAGAGGAGGATTTTGCTGAGGAGTTCCAAGATGCAAAAGCCACCTATGATTTTCATCATGCTGGAAAGATCTAAACTCTAAACGTGTTTGTATGCTCATCCTTTTCTCCCAGGTTTTAATGCAAAATACAAAAAGTATCAAAAGTTAATTTTTTAAAAGTGTTCAATATTCAATATGAATTAATTGTAGTTGTGATTAGTGATTAGTTGAGTTTTGAAAGTTAGTTTTAGGTGGATTTGAATTGTTATTTATGTTTTAACTCTATCTTAAAAATTCATTCTTGATATTGTTTTTTTTACCTCAATCACAAATGACACTTGAATTTGAGTTGAAAACTGACTCTTTTGTCTCTATACTTATTTTACAGTTAAATGTTATTTATTGATTTTATCTATTACTTCCTTTTCCTTATGACAATAGTTGATGAGACAAAAACACAGTGACTAAAAATTATTGCTGTACACTATATATTCAATATGAATTAAGTGATTCTATAATATTGTATGAAATAAACTAATTTGCATGACAACTAATCCTTCCTTTTGCTTGTATTTTATATTTTTACTACGGTTATAGAAGTAATCATAATTATCATAATATTTTTTATAACTATATGGCGAGACTTCATTACTTGAACTGAAAAAAGTTTCTATTTTTATGAGAGATGAGAAAAGGCAAAATTGAAGTAAAAAATATTAAAGATTTTCTAATTTCTACTATACTTATAGATATTTTACGTTTCTGCAGAATACAATTAGGAAACCATGACAATGAAGATTTTTTTACATCTTATTCGCATTGAATTTTTATCTTTTTTATTGCATTTTATTAGTTCATAAAGTAAAGTTATACATTGTATTGTTAAATAATAATACCACCATTGTAGTGGATTATCATTTATTTTACACATTATTTATTATATAATCCATAATTAGTAATAAGTAATTTATGATCAGAAAATTGATTATCATTTGATAAAATTCATAGTAATAATACATCATCAAAAAGTGTTCATATCAGTCTTGAAATACAGGAAATGTATCATAATACAATAAAATTGAGCATGGAAGAAAAAAAGGCAGGAAAGTAAATATAATAATAATTAATAATAATATAGCAAAAATGTTTACATACTAAAAAAAATTAGTTTGAGAAAAATTCATTAATATATCAATATCATTATAAATATCGAATGAAAATAATAATAATTATTAACATAATAGAAAAAAAACATCATACTGTGAACAGTATTATCAAGACAGGATCAGGTCAAAATATTCATTAAAGTAGCTTGAATTGTGAAGCCATTTTCATTTCCAAGATAAACGGCTCAGTTTCATTTCCATCAGCGGAGAAATGACACCATTTAAAGACTGTATCCGTTTTTTTTCGAAAACAAATGATTCCTCGTTCATCAACTTCCATCATTTCAACTTTCTTCTTCTTCTCCCGTTCTTTGTCAGAGATCAAAATCCAGCTTTCATCGCTTTCATCACTAGAGTCATCTGGAGTTGAAGAATCTGCTGCGGCAGCCAATTCCAAAGCAAGGACAATTGTTGAATTATTGGAGATCTTGTAGTAGTCAATTGTCTTATAATCGTCCATAATTTTTCCTCCGAAAATAAGTTTCTGTCGTTTGATTGGAATCCCTTCTAGTTGTAAAATCAACCATTTTACATCAAGGACCAAGGCATCTTTAGCAACTGACAGCTTAAAAGTACGACCAGAGAGAGTTTTGACATCGACTTGATAAACGTCCGAGCCAATGGAGCCATAATCGATTTTCACTTTCATTTGAGAAAGCATAATAGCAGCTTCTTCAAAAGAAAGTCCATATTTGTGGGTAGCTTCAGCTACCAAAGCTTGACCATCTTCCCCAGAGAGACGAACGAAATGAAGGGATTCTCCATGTGTTTGTAATACTGGAAGATCTACTTGAAAACCTCTGGGTACACAAAACCGGAAGTTCTTTTGATGAACATCCAAGGAATAGCGTTCATCTTTGAATTTTCCACCACCCATACTAATTTCAAAATCCACATTATCTTCTCCAAATAATGCATAGAAGTGGTTTGGATTCGGCCCAAGTCTAATGGGTACTTTCATTCGAGTTCCATATTTGTTGATCAAATCAATTCCAAAGGATGACCCAGTTGACTGGACTTTGAGCAATCCATCTACAGGCTCAAATTTCAGCACCTACAATAAAAATTTATTGCAAAAAAATAATACATTTTCATCATAAATAAGTCTTTTTAATTGTTTTATTTTTTATAATTCCTACATATTATATCCTACCATTTAATCATACAAAAATATCTGCGTACAGTATTATTTATTTGCTTAAAAAATCATCAAATCACACGAATGTAAAAAATATGAATTATGAATTACCCCTGGTACTTTATTGGTACTTTTCATGCTATTCTTTAGGGACGGCATTTTGAACTTCTTTTATGACTTGGATAGTATTTTGATACACAAAATATATTACAGATCTAAAAATTATCACAGACAAAAAAAGCAGTTTTGTTTTATTTTAGAAAATTATTTTTATGGTAATAAAAAAGAAACAATAATAATTATTATATAATGCAACAACACAAACGCAAAAATTATGTAAGTAAAAGAACATAATATGTGTAAGTCCCTAGAAAAAATATCCATCCAGGATTCCTTAGATTGTGAGAGAGAGACTTTACAAGTTTCCCGCCCTCTATGTTTAACATTGGAAATTCAAATTTAATTAATTTTTTTAAAATACTTCCAATTAAGTTAGAGACTTGAAATTTTCAGGATAGTTAGCCCTTGTACTGAAGTTTATGAATATGCAATAAAGTGTATATCCCTGGATGGATATTTATGCTAGGGACTTACACATATGATTGAAAATTGTGTCAAAAGTTTTTAGTTTCTTAGAAAATCTTAACTACGGAAATTAAATTGAACTACAAAACAACTATGAATTAATTATTATTTTTACTAATTATTGTCAAAATTATAAAAACTTACCTTTGAATTGTGAAATTATACGATGAAGAATGAAGAACCACAAATTAAACACACTTTATTGAAATGCAACAACAAATTTCAGGATTTTTCTGCTCTCTCGTTTGCCTTCTGCTCTGGTCAAAATTCCAAACACGACTGAGCTTTATACTTGCTTAAGTCATTTTTTTGACTACTCAAAACTCAACAAGTCTCAACAGGAAAACGATTTTACTGAGTAAAAAAACGATTTTAAAGAGATAAAAAATCGACCAATCAGAGCAACCCGGGAAATTTCCACCAAGGATAACTATTTAAAAATTCAAATTAATTTTGCAAAAATAATAATAGTTTAATTAGTAAGTAATTAAAAAAAATAATGACAGAACAGTCAAAGTAAATAATAACTATATTTAATATTGTTTCATGAAACAAAGCTCCAGGATAAAAGTAAGTACGAAAGACTTTCATCATTCATCTTTTAATTGTCGTTTTACAACGGTAAAAGAAAATTCCACTGCATAAAAAAAGATGAAACAAAAGAAGGGAGCATTTTGTAAGTATTTTATGCATTTCACCAAAAACATTCTTATCAGCTATTTCGTAAAAAATATTCTATTCTGCAATCAATGAACCAACAAACATCCAATTTTTGCCTTTCCATTGTTGTAACTCATCTCATTAATTAAATTCATACTTTTTTACTGTTTGTTAGTAGGATAAAAAAACGACAAAAAACAGAGAAAAGGTTGAAGGTGAATGGTGGAAAAAGTGTATAGTTGGTCAAAAACGTTCCTCTGATTTCAACATGGAAAAAAAGCTAATTTACATCATATTCTGTTCTTCTGTGGTCTATAATTTCGGCAAGAGGCGAGAGCTAAAGATTAAATGCAGACTAATTGCTTTTACTATTAAAACAGTTATTGCACTTTAATGAGACAGAAAATATGATGTTAATATGTAAATCTTTAATTTAGGATGTTGAATTCATGCACACTTTGAGAATACATGTATAAAAAATTTTTATACATAAATAAATAGTAAATATTTTTATTGGGACATCAAAAGCACCAAGTTAAATAATGGTTTTATTCCCCTTAAACTTTGCTTCAATTTTCAACACTTTTGTCGACACTCTGTATTCTTTTCAGTGTACTCTAAATTCTAAATAGTATATCAACTATCAAAACTATATATATCATCATATGCATAACACGTACACAAAAGACACAACTCTATGTGCGTTCAACATCTCTTAAAATAAAAAAGTTGTAACGTTTTTTTCTCTCCAAAGTCCAAAGTTGTAAAACCTACATAATATTATTATAATATGTATCAAGATTAAAGATGGAAGATTGAAGACTGAAAGAAGCAAACCAAAAGCGAGGAATGAGACAGAGATAATTTGGAGTTGGAATTTGGATGTTCACAATTCACATAAAGAATAAAGATAATCGATATGATATGGTCCTTAGCTAATTTTATGCTATCAAATATCAGAGTGTGCAAGTAAAATGGCACATGGCACGCTAATGCAGGGAGTAAAAAACTCTGTCTCTTGTACATTTTTTTACCTCTCCTTCTTACTTCATTTACCTAGATAAAGCTCGTTTTAAATATTAACTGTACAAATTATCACCAACTAAATAGATACTTACACCTTACATCTCGTTTTTTTCATCAAATTTCATATTCACCAGTTAAGAGCAAAGTAAAGCAGAGCAAAGTCGACCTTAATTTTTGGTTTCTAGTGCAGAGAAAAAAAAAGATGCGTCTACAGTCTACAGTGTCTACGATCTATGATGTGCATGTGAAATTGTATCAAAAGGCATGAAATTGCTCACCTGCCAATTAATATTAATATTAATATAAATGTAAATATAAATAAATATGAATAAATGGATGATAGCATGCACAATGAACTGAATGAACAACGAACAACGGGGAATATTTATTGCACAGTTTGAGCACTGATCACCGTTTTGTGTCGGCGAGGGATGAACTGTACTTTGTAAACTGTAATTGAGACATTAGACATTACATAAATAAAACCATCGTTGATAGAGACATTAGAGATTACGACTCACAACGTGTGAGTCGTTTGTAGTTTGTGTTTATTAATGTACGCAAAACGCACATTATCTCAGCATTTTTTTACAACTCGTGTCAAAATAACTGATGTAAATAATTTATTTACACATGTTTACAACTTACAACAGTGCGATTAATTTTCAAGTTATGTAATACATTTTAGAATTTCAAGAGTTTAATCCTCATTTTATTAGATCAACAGCTGATTTATTTTAGGATGAAAATTATATTCATCCTCTTTTATCAAAAATCAACAATAATAACTAAATACAAAATACAAAAGTTCGCCGATTCCCATCAAATATTTTCACGCACACACGTGGATAAGATTCGCTATAGTTCATGTTCATATACTTTGTGCTAGTAAATCGTGTAGGAAATACATACAAAAAAATTCACGTACAGATAAAAACCTTTGATCCCAATCGTCATTGTATATTGTATAATTAATGAGAAATGGTTGATTAGTTGTAAATGTTAGGTAAATGTGGTAAATTAAAAGGCATGTTTATCTAAATTTTAAACTGTATATGATCTTTTTGATCAACAATCTACTTTGTTCAATCAAGCTGAGAGTACAAGTAAATTGAGATGATTATTATGCGATCCTTTTTCTGCAGTAAATCTTCTCATTATCTCTGTCTTTATGGTGTGTTGTGGATTGTGTTTTGTGTTTCAACATATTTACAACATTTTGCATTTATCCGTTTATCTGTTATGTGTACAAGGTACAAAATACAAAGTATAGTCTATGAAATCTGCAGTTTAGAGTCTACAGTTTATTCAGATATGCAGGACGATATAAAACGCATAATGCTACAAACATTCACTTTCATGTCTCATTTCCCTCGTTTGCATGTTTTCATCTCATTTGCAACAGGATTTAAATAGATGAGCACAGATGCGAATATGAGGAGACTGGATTCTTGATTCTTGATTCTGAGGATTGGAGTTTAGAGCTTGCAGCTTTTGGTGATTGTGTACTGTGAAACATGAAAAGGTGATTTATTATAATAAATTATAAATAGAGACGAGAGACACAGAATGCAGAAGAAGAAGAAATGTAGATGATTTTATATTATGTATTTTATGTAAACTGTATGCTGTGTGCTGTGAACTCTTTTTTTCACGCTTGATTTTATCTTCTCAAAACTCAACTAAAAAGACAAATAGTGCATGCCCAAATGCATCCACACCTTTGAATATTCATGTAAAATCCTCATCTGTAGATTGTGGATGCTTTAGTCTCCTCCTTCTTCAATGTATTTTTATGCTAAATAAAACTACAGATACAAAATATATATATTTTTCGTCTTCTTTGGGGAATTTGTGATCTGAACCATCAATTTTTCATCTCATTCGTATTCTAAATTCTAATCGCATCTACCTAAGTCACCCATTTACCATTTATTGCAGATTGCAGATAATATTGTATTACATTATAGTTTGAAATTATGCTACATTAAAAGATGATATGAAGATGAAAAGACAGAAAGTTTCAGCTCGTCTTAATCCCACGAGATGAGACTCGAGTAAAGTCTCAAGTCCTGGTTGACTCCCCAGTTTTGCCCCAATCTATTTAATTCCATTTCATACATACCAGCCAAAACTCACCATTCACAATTCACCATATTAAATAGCAGATGAAATATAAATTATAACTGAAATAATATGTATTCCAAGAATTAGGATTGGGATTTTTTGGGTGTTTCTGTCTTCTCCCTCTTCTTCATTCTTCTGTGTTCTTGGTACAGATTACAAATTTTTAAGAGTATGCTCATTCATTTCATCAGTGTACGTGGTACGTGGAAGATACGAGATACAGCAGATACTTCTTTTCAACAAGCTTTTCAACACAGACTCAAGACTTAAGACTCAAGTTGAAATTGGTATTGATACTTTTTCTACTCTCAGATCTTCTCAAGTGTGAACGGAACCAAAGTCCAAAATTCAAAATCCAAGTGTAAATGTAAAGGTGGATTACAAGTAAAAGTTTTGTCTACTATTTGATTTGATATTTGACCAACGGTCATTAAAGTTCAATACTACTGAATCCGTATCTGTGTCCATACTGCATAAAGTGCAATCCATAATCCATATTAGTGTAAAAAAAAGGTAAAAGTGAAAATCAGACAGAGAATGGAAACGGCATTAGACCTTGTCTGATCTGAAATCCAAACTGTCATCCTTTTCTATAGAAAATGACATGGAAAAATGGGAGAAAACAGAAACAGAAATAGAAACAAATAGAAACAGAAAAAATGTGATTCATTTCTATTTCTAATTTCTAATAATGGTGTAAACTTTTCTGTGTTTATCGCTACGAGTTACAAGTGATTGGAATTCGGATTCAGTGTAATAATTAAAATTAAAATAAATAAAACATTCCCGAGCTGAATCTCTGTGATTTTGCAAGAAAACAAGTGGAAATTTCAAGTGAAAGTGAATTGAGATTCTGACGCCGTTTCAAATTTTTGTACAGTAAATACTACAAATCAATCGGCAGCGTTTGATCCATTTCTGTTCAAAAAGTCTTGTGCGTCCAAATTAAATTAAAACTTAATGAATCTCGAAATTGCCAATTGTGTAAAATGTGTGATTCTTGATTCTAATTATTCAAAATGAACTGAAATTATCTATCTGTAAAACTGAAATTCGAATGAAGTTCAAAACAAATAAATCGTGCTTAAAATTAAAGATTAAAATCGAGTTCATTCTAATGGCCTAATGGCTGTCTTCAAATGTCCAGGGAATTTGTGCAAATTGGTAAAGCTTTTTTACAATTATTTTTATTACGAATTCATCCCAGTTAAAAATAGTAAAACGTTTCGAATTTTAGAATAATTAATGTGGTTAAAATGAAATGAAAAAGAGGAAATTGGGATTGAAAATGAAAGTGAATTTAAATATGCACACATTTGTTTTCCTGTTTAATTTTAGTTTGCATCATTGCCCTCACTTTGTCTTCTCCTTCTTCTTCTTGTTCTTCTTGTTTGTGCCACACCAGAGCTCACAAGTGCAGAGAATGGCAGCATCACGAGCAGCAGTACTGAGGAGTATGACTTCAACTTTGAGACGGCTACGGGTAAATAATTTTTGGTGTTATTGTGTCACATTTACTTTCATCCAATTTCTATTTCCATCTGGTTTCTGTTTGTTGCATCCTGTTATATAATTTTCTTGCTTTATTTTATTCTTTGCTGTTTTCTTTCAAAAATCAGTTTATTTTCATTCACAAGATCGAAGATAGAAAACAGAAAATTTTGCAGCGTTGATTTTGTCCATATGAAGCATTTTTAGTACAAAATTTCAATGAAAAAAATGCCTGTTTAATGTTTATGTTTACTGTTTGTTCTATTGGTAAAAGAGCATGAAAAATGATAAATTATATCAGTTTTCACAGAAAGAACAATTATTTACAATGTAAAATTGCTGAAAACATTGAAACGATTGGATTTTAGCTATTGATAATTGATAATGTACATTTAAAATTTACTTGTGAAACGGATTCATGCCAATCTCACAGTTCACAGTCAAATTTGATGATGGATTTTGGATTGTGGATTCTGGAATCTAGTTAAGTTGATCATAATTGTGGTTACAGAGGAGGTTACGTGACAGTTTCAAATTACACACCAAAATCTAAAGTCTACACACTACACATCTAGTTGATATAATCAATAATCACAGTTGCTCAAAATGTTCAAGGTTCCGTCAACTGTTCGTACAATCGTCAATTCCACTTTTGCACAGCAAAATCATTTGTAAATCCTACTTAAAAAACGAGTAATATCCAATGTTTTGGATTGGAATTTGGAGTGAATCAAGCGGAAAATTGACGTGTAAAACACATGTCATTCAACAAAGTACCATATAAATATTTACAATTTAAACTTACAAAACTGTTGATAGTTGACACAGCATCATTTTGTGCTTAAAATAGTGATAAAGACTTGAAGAAATAGAAATAAATATCTCTGGTTTGTTCTGTGTGTTTTAAGTTTTGAGCTTTAAGCTTGGACCTTGAATATTGGAGTTTGAGCATTTTATAATGTAAATACCATGGGCTTCAATTTTACTAACAATTTCGTCTTGTGTTGTGATTTTCCATTTTTGATTTCTGATCCGCTAAGCCTTATACATTTTTCAGTCAGAGAGGAATGAGACAGTGCTGCACGGTGCATTTTACAAAACACGAAATGAAATGTGTATCCAAACAAATAGAAACTAGAAAGCACGAAATTGAGTTGTCAGGTTTGTCGTTTGTCGTTTCTCCCGTTTCCTTCATATTTTAGTTGATGAAGGTTTTATCTGTTTCATCTTTTATCTGGTTTAATTAGAAATTAGAAACGAGGACGATTTAATAATTAAACTTGACTTTCCGCATGTCATCTGTAATTAAAATATGATCTAGGATCTAGTAAAGGGCACTCGTGCAGCTCAGCTTTCAAATTTCAAATCTCAGGTTGTGTCCATGTTCCCATGCGCTTATTAGTTCTCTTCTTCCTTTGCCTACAGTCTACAATCTACAAAAACCAGAGAAGCATTTTGCACTTCAAAATTTGTAGTGAATGAAAGAAGCAGATAGAAAAATGCACTTGTCAAGATTAATCTCAATTTACTGTGTACAAGAGAAAATTCCTGCTTACCGTAACTCTCATGTAGGAATGAAATCGTCAAAAACATGTACATGAAGGGATTATCATGAATATTCATTAAAGGATGGTAGTTCAAAATAAAGACGCACGAGCAATCAACGAGTACGTTTTGAGCATTCAAAGAGTAGCCAAAACTTGAGAAGGATTCTAGAACAATTTAAGTTCTTGCTCCTGTATTCTTGGCAACAATTAACAATGTTGATCTGAATCTGATTTGTGTGTTACTTGTTACGCTGGCTAAAAGAAAAGGGATTTGTGGATATTTATATCTAGGACTCTACCTACTTACGAACCATCAAACTTTACTCACAAAGCGGATTGTGGCTGTTAAAATTATGTAAACGGCTTTGAAGTTACACCACTTTTGTTTTTAAATTACTAGTAAAATTTAAATACTGTTGACTGGTAAAACTATGGTCTGTGTGTAATTTCCAATGTTCAACTGCGGCGCCGTCCGGTATTTTTTCGAGATGTTTTGGGCCTACCTAAACTTTAGGTTTTTTTTCGACAGCAATTTTTACCTCCTTTATGACTCATGATTGAAACCAGACTCAGATTCAGGTATGGTAAAAACTGGGAAATAATTGAAGATAGAAGTGGAATATCCTTCTCTGAATTTTTTAAATTCCATGGTTACAGACTTTGTCACTACAGTGTGTACATAAGCAGCGAAGGATATTCCACTTCTATCTTCAATTAAAGCTTTGTTTCCATTACTGGAAACATGAAATTTCAAAAACTTTAGCAACAGATTTATTTTTCTGCAAAGGTTTTTTTTATATTTTATTTGTAAAGTCTCACTAAGAGGAGATTTATTAAACTTTTTTTGAGAACACAAGAAGCATGTACGTAGTAGCATGTAATAATAATAATAATAATAATAATTAATATGTACAGTAATGGATACAACAAAAATAAAAAACTGTTGCTATAGTTTTTGAAATTTCATGTTTCCAGTAATGGAAACAAAGCTTTAATTATTTCCCAGTTTTTACCATACCTAAATCTGAGTCTGATTGAAGTAATGTGCATTTCCCATGCCCAAATAAATTTTATGACGAAGGGAACATGATAATATAATATTAATATATAAGTTGCCATAGCGACTTTGTAGACATCTGTAGCTCCTCTTGAAACTTGAGTCTTGAGTGCTTGAGTTTTAATTTAATGTAAATGTCCTATAATTAAGTGCGATCGATTATCCCACGTCCCTTATTGAAAAAAATCACGCGACACACTTGCACTTACATCACATCAGTTAAAATGTCCGTCTACTCCTTTCCTTCTTATTCTATTCGCATCTTGCTCACAATTAGATGTTGCATGTTGCCACTTGAATGATTTCGTCTTGTTCGTCTTTGTCTGCGTCTTGATTCTTGATTCTTTTGCAGTATCTTTCTACTCTTGTAAAGTGTACATTGGAAAATCTTCTATTGTGCGTAAATATTATGTTATATTATATAAGAACCAACTGCATAAGGAGTTTCATTCACCAACTTTTCCATATTCTCACACAATAGACAATAGATTATGCATTTTACCTACATTATTCAAAAAACATTGTTGTTGCATATTCAATTTTGTTTTGTAAGAGTGAACCACGAAATAAAAGCAAGAGGAAAATAGAAAAGTGTGCGATAGATTATTTTTATCTGTTGGCTGTATAATTGAATCAATTCAAAAGAGTTTACAGTCAACAGACTTCTTTCCGCTACACACTCACTCACTCACTCACTCACTCACACAATAAACTCAGCAGGTAGATTTTTGTAAATTCCAATAAATATCCACTATTCAGCATGTACGCATTATGTGCAACCAAGCTCAGCCATCAGCATCAAATTCAGGATTCAACTTCGCATAACGCACAACTTCCACTAATAGAATTCTTCTCCCAACTTCTTTCCAACTTCTGTATTTTGTACATAAATTCAATTCCAAATCTAAATCCAAATTCTAATTGTTTACATGGAAGTACGCACACCCTGCCCTGCACAATCCAATGCTCAATACAATAAGATACACAATGCACAACACAATACACCAGACATCACACAGTAGGAGAGGAAAAGAGGCAGAGAAGCGACAATTTTAAATTGTTAAATGCACAAAAGATAGAGATGAAAAAGCCACAAGAAACAAAAACACTTTCTTCCTGACCTCAAGACAAGCCACAATTAAAATCCATGTCCAAAATCCACACAAATCCACACTTTTCTATTTTATTATTATGTATTCTGCATTATCCAATCCAATCCAAAACAAACCAATCCAATTGAATCCAAACAGCAAAAGTCTGCAAGTGGAGAGTCTGAGACTATTTTTAATTATTATAAGAACTTACAAAATACACAGTGCAGTGGAGATGAATTTGAATCGGAAAACCAAACCAAATTACGAGCGGTTTCCAATGCACTTTACTTTGCTCCTTTTCAATTTAAATGGGACAAAATACAAAATACAAAAATAGAGAATCGAGAATGACTTGAAAATTGTGCAACTCGAGTCTCAAGATAGGACACAAATTTAAGTTAATAAAAGAGTAAAGGAATATGAGTTTGTGCTTTACTCTCTTGAGCTTTGAGTGTGTTTATGTTTTGAATTTTGAGTTTTGAGTTTTGATCCTCTTGATTGATTTTTGTTTTCAGTGTTGGGTGAAATTGGGAAAATTGGGAAATTAGCGAAGCAGTCAGGAAGCAGAGACACTTCACTAAGCAATGAAAATGCCACCAACAGTTTTAACATCAGTTCCTCAAAATCAAAGCCCATGATAATACAAAACCCAGATGCAAATCCAAATCCACCTTCAAACGTCAAGTCAACTAATGATGCCAATAATAATAATAATAAGAGCAATAATAATAATAATTTAAATAGTAATAGTAATAACATAGCTTTAATAGGAAATCACAAGAGTCGCTTGAAAACACCACCGACCGTCCTCACGCTCAATCTTAGACCAAAGGATTTTCCCACTAGAAATCACTCCAAGAGTGATGACTCATCAAAGAAAATCCAAATCCCAGATGCAAAGCCAACGGAAATCCCATCCGACATGGTGACACAAGCCTCTTCCCTCCGAACCACCACGACGAGAGGCACGAGCACCACATCTCAAATTACGGTGGAGGGTCCATTCCCAACTCCCCGCACCACCGTCAAAGCCTACACCATCCTGGATCGACTGAGTAAACTCACCAATATCAAACTCAAGAGTGCCGCCATCTACAACAAGGACCAGCAAAAAGGCATTAATTATGGGCAAAAAGTTGCAACCACCACAACTCAAGACCCTTATTCTGATGAAGATGGCGATGGAGATATTGATTTTGTTACGGATTTCGATGCGGACAAAACTTCAACAGCCTCATCAAGTCCAACCCAAATCAATCAACTTCCCGCACCCACAAAGAAACCCACATCCAGAGACAGGGTGAAACCCACATCCGCCCTCCCAAAAACAGCGGCAGGTCAAAGGTCCCTCCAAAAATCATTCAATTTGACCTCTGACTCCACTTTAAAGACAACGTCAAAGGAGCAAACTGAAGATTATGATGGAAATGGAAATCGGATCATATCAAAATTGGTCAGAGTGGGTGGTCACATTTCCAATTCCAATTCCAATTCTGATTCTGAGTCTAGTTCAAAACCGGAAAAACTTAAAAAGAAGGAAACGTACATCAAGAAAAAGACTGAAAAAATTAAGCCGCCGAAACTAAAGCCCAAACCTAAGCTGAATGAACACGTCACAATTAAATCGGAACCTTACAAATCCATTTTAAATCCAAGTTCTTCTGAGAGAATTACCATGATTCAATCTTTGGATTCAAACAAGGGAAACGGTTCATATTCAAATGAGACGGATAGTCAAAATCAAAATCAAAGTCAAAGCCAAGAGGAGCACATAAAAGAAGAATCCCGTTTCATCACCGCGGATCAAATCGGGGGAAATCGACCAACAAGAGTTCCTTTTCATTTCACAACTACAACTCCACCGCCACCAACGACGTCAACAGAGTCAAGAGTTCGGCCGCAAGTTAATCGATATCAAAGGTATTTTCATTATTATTTTTTGATTAATTATATTCACAGTTGTTTTTATTGAAAAATTGTTAATAATTTTATTTTTGGATTTTCAGGATTCATTCGCCACATAATTTTATTTATGCTCCAACTCAGGTACAGATACTTTAACAGTGACATGAATTGGCAAGTTTAACTTGTGGATGAAATGTGTAATTTATTGAACAAAAAATTCAAACGGCTTCGAATTCCAACAAAAACAAGAATTTTTATCAATATTTTTAAAAGGATTTTTCTCGAGTATAGAGATTTAGTATATTTCATTTTTCATGCTTTCAGGATCCGATTGCAATCGCTCACAATGAAGAGGATTTACATGTTGAGGATTTCAAGGATTTTCGTGCAGGTACGTTTTTTCAAATGACAGTCAAACTTTAAACTACTGTAATTTTTAATCTTCTAATGTTTTTGAGCATCTAATTAATTCTTTCTCTATTTAATTTCTTTTAGCTCATTTGGCATTTGGAACAAAAGTTGGTGCGGAAGTCCCGACACTTCCACCAACTTCCCCTGCAAAAGACCGTGATGCTGATTCAGATTCCGATTCCGATTCAAATTCAGTGTATTCAGATGACCGTCCACCTGCTCTTCCCGTCCGAACCCTGAGGAGAAAACCACAGATAACGATTCAAACTACAACAGCGCCACCCCCACCACCTCCCACGAAATCCCCTACAAGACATCAAACGAATAGTGTGAATGATCAACTCCCGTTTTACAAAGAGCCTGGAGGGATTTTTGAACACCCCAAATTTTCAAACAGCCAGATTGAACAGAATGAAATCCAGTTTAATAAAAGGTTACCTGTGACACAGGCCGCTGTTAAATATGCACCAAAGGTAAGCAGACAGTAGATTTTTTCCACAGAAGAGAAACTGAGGAAAACCTACACTATTTCAGTTATATTTCTACAAAAGTCTTTGTACTGATTATTTTTGTTTTTTGTTTAGGGACCTTCCGCTTCCCCACAAACGAACCAGAATCACTACAACCAGCCACCTCAACAATATCAAAACCAGCATCAGCATCAGCATCAACACACAACTCCTCAATATGTGAATCCACAGCCCGTCTACTTCACTCCAGCTCCTCCTTCCCCAGTTCCAGTTCATCATCACCCAGCTCAACATCAACACCAACCACAACAAGCATATTATCCTGGTCAAGCTCATCCTCACTACCAAAATAATCAACCAGTGACACTTCCCGCCCCTGTTACAACTTATTACCCGGCACAGCATGCTCCGGTCTTCAATCATAATCCACCGCCAACTGGATTCGTCCCGGTTTATCAAAATTACCAACCACAACCTCAAACTCAACATCACCAGGCTAATTATCATCCAGCACAACCCATTCCAGTCCCACCCATTTACGCCCCCGCCGCACAAAATCAGGTAAACATGTTTAAATCTGACAGAGCTTGAAAAAGCGATACAAATTTTACATTCATAATTTAGTATTATTTTGTTTAGTCCAAAGCTAACGGGGAAATGATCTTCACTTCAGGAAAGCTGGACACAAGACAAAATTTAAACAAACGGCGTTTAATTTGCACAAATTTCAAATAATTTAAAACCATTGTCTTTATTTCAGGTTGCACCTGCTCAGAGACAGCCCAAGAATTTTTACTACACTCCATCAATTAGACCTGAACAGGCGTATGTTCACGAGGACCGGAATAGAAGACCACCCGCGAGGCACGATCCAGGTAATTGATAATTGATAATTCATGTTTATTCTTCAGAGTCTCAAATACCAATTTGTCCATTAAAAATTGCATTGCATTCTTAAATTGAATTGTTTGTTTGTATGTAGATTCGGATGATTTTTACGGAGATCCGACATCAGCCCCACAAAAATCACAGTCGATAAAGACGGCCAAACCCGTCAAGAAAAGGCCGCCGCCACCCCGAGAACGAGAAAGGGAAAGAGAACGAGAGCCAGAAAGAGAGAGGGAGAGAGAACGACCAGTGCACAGAGAAAGGGAACGAGAGAGAGATCGTGACCAAGAAAGAGAAAGAGAAAGAGAAAGAGAAAGAGAAAGAGAGAGAAGTCGAGAGAGAGAACAAGACGATGGGCCGTATGAACCATATGAACAAAAAAATCCACGATATGACGATCGGTAAGAAAGTAGTGGATTTTTGCTCAGCAATATTTGTATCACTAAAATTTCTTGATGAGCTTTGCTGTCGAAGTAGTTTACGATGAGGTCCTGCATCTTCTCATCTATGTCTCAAGCTATACGGAATTCAGTCGGCGAAAAATATGAAACGGCGTCAAACTCAACAAATTAAAAATTTTTATTGTTCTCTTTTTTACACTCTAAAAGTTATGTACCAGCGAGACCACCACCCGCCCTTCCACGCCCGCCGTCCCATTACAGAGGGCGAGGCCCTCCACCCCCAGGATTTGACTCTAGGCCACAAGACTACGACACGGATCCAAATGAACACATTGACGATGTTGTCCGCCCCAGTCAAAATGTAAGTGATTTTTTATTTCTGGTGCTTGAATTCTCAGGGTTTTTGATTAAAACCGTCATAAATTGTTAACCATTCTTCGTTTAATTAATTTAGACCCAACACAACAATCGACAGCCCAACAACCGTCGAGATCAAAATCGAGACAGAGGATTTGGCCCAGACGGAGATCCAGATGGAGATTTTGAGGATGAGCGCAGAAATGAACCATTTTTCAAACCAAGTCAAGAAGACTATCGAGTCACGAGTAATCCCAGTCCAAATTTTGACCACCCAAATATTTACTTTGAAGGGGAAGGTAGAAGACCGGGACCACCTGGGGGGCCACCAGGACCTCCACCCCCTCATCACGGACCTCATGGACCACACGGACATGGTAGTGGCCCAGGGCAAAGAAGAGGCCCAGACCCAGAGGAAGAATACCACGACCCCGATATCGAACACAGAAGAGGACACTATCCAGACCAAGGTCGAGGTCGAGGTCAAGATGAAGACCAACATCGCCATCAACACCAACACCGACCCGTCGAAAGCACCGAGAGAAATCTTCCCGTCCTCGATCCCATTTACACCCGCACAATTAAACAATTTGACGAGGAACTTCTAAATGCAAATCGGGATCGGGATGACCATGGAGACGGTGAAGGGCACAGTCATGATCACGAGCGTCCACCAGAACATGACCGTGATCGTGATCGACCTCGTGATTACGATGACCGAGAGGGTCAACATCAACATCAACATCGCCCTCAGGGTCAACCTGAACGCCAATCCAGTAGAGATCGGTATCCGTCCTCCAGAGAACCCCCTCAGCAAGAAGAGGAAGAAGAAGAAGAGGAAGCTCCAGAGGATCGACGACGACGGCCTCAACAGGAGGAAGAACGACAAGAAGAACCAGAAGAAGAGGAGGAAGAGGAAGGTAGCAAAAAGAGAGGTGCAAATAGACAATTATCTTTCCCATTTTTATTGGATTAACCTCAACTTTTTTACATGAATATTTTCTGTGTTCTCTCTTTCCATTTTGATCTAGAAGAAGAGGAAGAAGAAGAAGCTCCAGAAGAAGAAACTCAACAGGTTTTTAACAAAGATTCAAATAAGAAATCCAAAGAACTTGATGTAATTTAATACAAAATCGCTATTAAAATTCTGTTTTCTGTTCCAGGCTCCACGCAGACGAGGACAGCGCGAGGAAGAAGAAGAACAACAAGAGGAAGAGCCGGAGGAGGAAGAGACGAAAAATGTAATTTTACTTACAAAACTATTAATTTGTGAAAAAATTCTGAAAAATGATGCATCGTAACTCTGTATTTTTTAGACACCACGTAAAAATAAGGAAGAAGAAGAGGAGGAAGAAGAGGAAGAGGAGGAAAAACCAAAGAAGCAACAGCGAGGTTGAAGTTATTTTCATTTCAGTCGTTTCCCCGTACCTCGTAGAACTACTACTACTAATCGTTAATCCTTAGATATCAGAAATCAAAAGTACGTAGAATAAAATGTGGATTGGCAAATTTGTACATAAACATTGAAATTTTGTAGGTTCCAAAAAACCACCACCTAAAAAACCAGCTCAGGTAACTTAAACAAAAAAGATAAAAGTCATAAATCATTGCCATGGAAACGGATGAAAATATATTTCACCCAATTCTACAGCATAAATTTAACATACTTTTTACGTGTATTTACTGTATGTTCCGTAGGAAAAATCAGGAAATTTAGATGAAGACATCAGTAGAATTGAAGCAGATTTTGGGTTTCATGGTGAGACAATTTGAGCGGAGACAATACAGTTTCTACCTGCTATAACCGTATTACAAGCGTTATTAAATGCTAAACGGCGTTCAACTAAAACAATTTTATTCTCAAGGATTTTTATCTGTAGTATCTATGTAGCCTATAGATTGACATTGTTTAATTTAAATTTAAATTTCAGATTCAACAAGAGGTCAAGGTCACGGCCCAGGTCACGGAGGTCCTGTTCAATATCACCCCGGTTATGTTCCTGGTTAATTCAATATCGTGTATAGTGTATAGTGTATAGCGTATGCAGTATGTTTGGTTTGGTTTGGCTGGTGTTCTGTATTTTGTATTTTGTGCTGATTGTTGATGTTCGTTTTGTTTTGTTTTTATATCCATAATCCATTATCCATTATCCAGCCGTTCTTAGTTCTTACACATAATTTTGTATGTACTCTGTATTTGTCTCTATATTTCTGAACTTTCTGTACTTGTTTCAGAAAATTCAGGTTGTTCAAGAAAAAGATTGTGTAAAGTAAATAACGTCTTTTTAGAATGTATTTTAATGTATTTTCTATTTTATATTTTAATTACCTAGAAATACTTGAGTAGTGGATAGTTGATAGTTGATTTTAATGACAAGGTAGTGATTTGTGATTTGTGTTTTGTGATGATTGGAACATTTGTCATTTGTAAGTGCTTGAGTCAATTATAAATGTTCAATTTTTTACATGTGAAATTTAAAATTACATTTGTAAATCTAGAATTTATAATTTTTAATCTACGGTAGAGAAAAGAGTTATCATATTATGTAGATTGTAATTAGAGAAATACAGATAGAGGTAAAAATAAGGCATGTAAAAAGTAAAAAAGTAATGCATTAATGATTAAAGTTGTGAAGAGAGAACAATATTTTTTTACAGTTGTGATAAATAAAGAAAATTTAACATTTGTAATCAAAAATTCTCTAAGCTCTAAAATCAATTAGTGCTCATAACAAACAATAAACGCAACATAGCAAACCTGTTCCTCATTAAATATTAAATCAGACCGAGTGGAGAGTCAAGAGTCAATGCTGCGGAATAGAAATAAAAGAGGGTGATTAAAAACTCAAAGTATCAAGAATAAGTAATCCCAGAAAATCACAAGTCTCAAGTCACGAGACACGAGAGGCCGCAAACATTTATCAATTTTTTATTCACTTTTTCCTGGGAATTCTTTTACTTTTTGTCCCATTGCATTCGCTAAATCTCCACTCTCCAGACTAAAAATTACAGGTTTAAGGACAACAGCTCAAAGTAATAACACAATACCATTTACATTGTATCTCAACCCTAAACGTAACAATTCCATATAATTGATCCGCTTTTGTTTTCCTTTTTTACGTCAGGAAGAAAAAACTGGTTTATTAGTCAAGGTTCATCATTCATCATCTAATTATCTATTTACTTGAGAGCAGTTTTAGATGGTGCCTTTGCCTCCATCAGTTGACAGTCTAAATTCCGGCTATAAAAATACCCCAGAGATGGAAAAAGGATTAAGGTGTGATAAAGATGCAGAAACCAGAAACTAAACGGATTTGCAATCACATCAAAAACTCGCGGCAACTTTTCCTCTCCGCCCAAAAGTTTTAGGCTCAACCGGGAATTAAAATGGAGGACAAAAATTATTGCCAAAATTACAAGGAAATGGCAGGGGTTTTCTGCATTGTCCCGCCATTGGAGATATCACGCTAGGGGGCGTTCTTGCTGTAGAATGTCACGGAACTGGAAACATTGACCTCTGGTCATTCATACGGCTCTTGAAAGAGTCTCATTCTGTCCTTGACAGCTGTTGTCTACGGTGCAAACTAGTAGAATGTGGTGTAATGATTTATTCATGTGTCAAGCGTAAAACATTTCCGTCATTTCCAATACATATCTAGTGGAGGAGGTCAAGAGGTCAAGAGGTCAAGAGGTCAAGAGGTCTGAATATCGGCACTTTTAATGTGAATTTTGCAATATTGAATTTCACTTTTAAATTCTTTGCATGACTTGACTGTCTGGAATCCAGAATCCAGAATCCAGACTCCAGGAAAAACTGAAAGAAATCTATGCAAAAGCAAATCACTGGAGAAGATGACGTCGAAAAACCCATTTCAAAAACATAGTAATCGAGCACATCTGAAATGGCTTTCCTTTCCAACCCGATTCCAAAATGAATCCCAACAATAAAACAAGTGACGCTGAATTACCAACTGAAATTTAACGAGTACTTGAAATTTGTTTCTTTATTTAATTGAGAATGATTGAGAAGAATGAGCGTTGAGTGGTGAATTATGTCCCATTGTCTTGACCCTTGACTTTTGAGTCTCGAGTCTTGGCTGAATAAAACAATTTGTATTTCAGCTAGCACAAAAAGCAAGAATTCTGTATTTTGAATTCACTGTACAAAATTTGTCGCGATCGAAAACAGAGATCACAAAGACAGTGGAAAATTGTCCCAACTTTTTACTTTTTACACAGAAAATTTCATCAACGGAATTTGCCTATAGTTGAAAATGTTTCATTGGCCTTTCAAAGAGTTAAAATCCTCGTGTTTTTGCGGGATCTACATTTTTTTGTTTTCCTGTGTTCATTTCCCGTTTCCGAGTGCAAATGTGGGTGAGTTGAAGCTCCAAATTCTTAGACCGTTTTCAACGTTCAACATGCAAAATGAAAAATGAGAACCCAATTTTCAATTTACAGTTTCGGCCACAAAATACACATGTGTTTTTTGTTGATTGATTTGTTTTTGTTGTCTTTTCCAACTCAACAGCCGCGACTGCCACTGACCAAAAGCTCAGGATTTCCAACTCGGTGGCCAATCATTTGTGCGGTCAGCACGAGAAATATCAAGAGTCAAACAGTCTTCAAAGTCCCGCCAAAACCCGCCCGGAAAACGATGATGCAAAATGTGGCTGGTTGATTTGGACCAAATCTCAAATAGAATCCGGATGCGGTAGGCAGAATCCAATTTTCTTCTCGTTTCTTGTATTTCTAGAAAATATTTCAAGGGCTCTTGAAACATGTTGAAAAGTTTCAAATGTCAAATGCTGTTAAAAATTTGTAGATTCTTCAAAACCAGATTCGAGTTGTCCCGAATCCGGATTCACATTTGAATCGTGTGGAGAGACAGGAAAAGGAAAATCGGGGCGGACGGCAAAATCCGGATCCGGATCCAGAACACCAGAAGAAGACGCCGATCCATGTAAAAACATGTCAAATTATCCGAATAAAATTCTCTTTGATGAATGAACAATTTGAATATCAAAAATCTTAAATTTAGGCGACGTTCCTCTGCAATACCCGGGTTTGGAAGTTGTCTCACCGCCAAATAAATATCCGACAATCGTCGCCATCCACCGCGGCGAAGGATGTTACACTGCAGCCTGTTTCGGACTAATAATCAACGAGGAGTGGATCGTCGTGCCTCTGACAAGCGAATGTTTTGTCAGCTTTACTCCAGAGCACCCGGACGACTTTCACATAATCGCCGGCGACCGTCAAATCTACGTGGAAGAAGGAACAGAACAAGTTCGCAGTGTCGGCGAGTTTATTAACCATCCAGACTTTGAGTACGCACAAACAAGACGCTTCAATTCAGTGAAATTCATACAACTCGTGTTTTCTGTCGTTTTTATAATAATGTTTTATTACAAACCACTAATATAATTTACCAGTTAATTTTGGTCCAAAAAATTACACCTCCGATCTTGATGAAACCTACAGAGTCCTTTTACAAATGATTTTTTTTCTTAATTTAGAGGGTTTTACAGCTTCAAGTTTTACAAGGGAAATCTCGGTCTG
>JAQGBH010002077.1:0-26886 GCA_034698265.1 Sminthurinus aureus
CCCATTGTTTACCGATTTTTTGGTATATTGATCATGAAGATCCGTTCAGCCGTTCGGGCTCCAAGGTGTACCAAAGATTTTTCTTTATGATTTCAAAGGGAAGGGCTCTCTTAATTGAAAATATAATGTATAAATAAAAATCTCAAGAGTTGATTTAGCTTGGTTTTACTTTTAGTTGATAATTAATGCTTCTTTTTTTATCTTTTTCATCAATCTACAACAATGTTTAATACTCAATACTCAGCACAATAAGTGTTACGGATGCATATATAGAATAAAGAATACAGAAGAAAACAGGATTGAGCCAGACTCATCTCAACTCAAGTCACTCAAGACAACTTCATGACATGCTACTGTGTAGTGTGTAGGCATAATGCACACATAGCTCAGAAAGGAAGCGCATCTGATGAGTTCAGTCTGTACATAGTATTCAGTGTTATTAATCATAAAAATAGTCGTGTTTGGTATTATTATTATTATTGTTATATTTTGTTCAACACTTGTTTAGTTTGGCATTTGTACTCAAAACTCAATTCTCGATTCTCAATTCTAAACTATAATAACGTGTACCATATAATGTGTAATGTTAAAACCACATACATAAATGCATTTGAGGTTCAAATATTGATTCTGATGGTAATTTGTAATTTGAGTATGATTTTTTTTTCTTTGTTTTGCTCATCATTTTATCTGCAGGAAATTGGAGTCATTTCAAATTTCAAATTACAGACGTCATACATCATACGTAAAACGTGGAACGATCACTGTTCACGGTGGTGTGTGGGGCCAACATCAACATCAACGAACGAAAATCAATAAGTTAAACTGGTTGATCGTTGACAGAGAACTATACAAAAGACGAACAAAGAGGGAAGAAAGAAGCAGGAGGAAGAAACTTTTGACATAAAAAGCAAATTCAATTTTTAAAATGGTGAATCCTTGCTGCTGCATATCTCTGCGAACTGGAGCACTTGTCATTGGAGTTCTTGAAATTGTGAGACATTAATATGACATTTGATATTTTATGAGATTAAATGAATGCCTATCCATTTCTAAAGGTGTAAAACATTTAATGGTATTTAAACAGTAAACAGTCTCAAAAGGACCAAACGAAATTCAATTTAAGTTTAATAGTAGACAATATTGATGATTGATATGTGATGTTGTTGACTTTTGACAGGTTCTTTATGGACTCGGAGTTTTAATGTATGGACTGACCGTGTCCGGACTGGCGTATGCACATGGACAAAATAGCACCGCAGTACAAGTTCAACTTGAACAGGCTCAAGCATCAGAATCTAACCCTGTTTTACAAACTGATGGTGAAATTACAAAATTATTATCAATTATTATTATTTTATTATTTTTATTATGAGGCAGAATTGCTTACAAATGGTATGAAATTGTTTATTTTGCAGTGAATGGAATTTTCATCATTTTGAGCCTCATGACCATTTTGAGTTTCATCCAATTGGTCGTCGGCATTGTTTTAGTTGTTGGTGTTAAAAAAGTAAGGATAAAAATAAGAAATAAGAAATAACTTTTTTTTAACTTTGAAATTTGCTTCCATAATTCACAAGTTACAAAATGCGCAATGCACACAAAACATTTTTCAAATAGTGCTGTAATATTAATGTAAATTAATTGCGTCTTCCTTTGTCCTTTGTTTTTAGTCCTCTTTAATCTTGTTGAAATCCTGGATGGGTGTAAAAGTGTTGGTTGTGATGCTGAGCATAATTTTGCTCATCGTATCCATTACCAATGATTATTCCGAGTGGACAGCCGTTTTCAGCGATGGGTTATCCTGTCTCATCAGTGTCTACTTCCTCTTTGTTGTCTATTCCCTCACGGAAGAACTGAAAAAAGGAGGCTCTGGACTCATTCCACACGGCAGCTTTAAGTTCTGAAATAGATGAAAAAAATGAAATAGTACCTAAAAATCACTTGTTTAACTTTTAAAATCTGTGGGTTTTTCCACAGTTCACAAAAAATGTAGAATGTTAGGAATTTCTAATCTGTATATACAGATCTGACCTGTATTTTGCTCTTTGTTCAAATCAATGGGTCAACTTGAAACTTAAAACCACTTTGATTTGGTTGATTTGAAAAGACATGGAAATAGAAGACGTAATATTGTGGTTTATGGTTTATGGTTACACACTAGAAATTATAATGATAAAATTTTGGCTGTGTATTGTGTATGTGATAAAGTTTTTATTATACGATTTAGAAATAAGGAAAGAAAACTTGGTACTTTGTACATTGTACAGAAAATGGAAAACGATATTTTTATAATAATTGTTCTTTTTTGTTAGCTTTCATAGTTTTTCTTTATTGTTTATGAAAAGTTTGAAGAGTAAAAATGATTCAGCGAAATGTTTCCTGCAATATTTCCCATTTCCAATCATTTCAATAACTTTCCAAGTAACATTCCACCCTGCGTAACCAAACAATATGGATTATGGATTATGAATGTTAAATGTTAAATGAGACTTGAGAGACTTTCTTGTGCTATAATGATTTATTTAGTTCCTTTTTCCAGCTAAAATGTAAGCTAAAAGCTTTAGAAATCAAATGTAGAACTTTCCTGTTATAAAATGTACTCAAGATTCAAGTTTCTACTTTCAAGTGGTTTTAGTTTTAACTATTAGTGCTGCAAGTAAAGTAAAAAAGTATACAAAAAAGTGACTTGTATTTCATTTTTAATTATTTTTTATTTAAATAAACTTATTTTGTAAAGACACGAATTTTATAATAATTATTCAAAACAAGCTTCCAAGTTTTAGGCATTTCTGATTTCCGATTTTTGGTGAATGCATAAAAATGTTTCCTGGATAATTCTGGTAAATTTCATAGGAATTCTACATTCTACGTGTTGCATTTTTTATAACCATTTTAAGGAAAGTTGAAACACCAGTGTAGAATGTACATGATTATTATTTTCTGTGGTTGTGAGGATTGAGGATGAAAACGCCGTTTTTATAACTACAAAACACAAAATACTACAAGATTCTGGATTGATACAAATATTTCACGAGACGATAAAAAAATACGTCTGTCAACATGTTTTGAGTTTTGAATTTTGAGCATGAGCTAAAATTTGATACGTAATCCTACAAACTTTAAGATAAACGCCTCGGAATATCAGTTGAGGCAGAAAATGTCGCAAAAAATACTATAGTGTTTACTATTTATTTTTTATTCATGACACAAGAAGTACAGAATCCAGTACATTCGATACATATCTACGCCGTACACCGTATGTTACTCACAAGTCAGTGTTTGGCATTTGGCATTTGGTGTTCAGAAATTTGGATGTTGGCAAATTTATGACATGGTTAATTGGGGCTGCTGTTTAAAAACCTCACATAAATTTTCATGGACAATTAATGACAGAGAATGTTCTATTATTAATCCTGCTTCCATCTTCCATGTCCCTAGACACTAGGATCTATAGGCACTAGACACGGCCGGAAACTTGCATAAAAACACTATAATTTATTACCTGTTTCTTTCATATCTAGAACCTAGAATCTAGAATCTAGACGATTCAATCTATAATCGTTTTATGTACGTAAAAATCTGTGCTGCTGCAGGACTATAAAATATAAAATGATGCATTTTATTACCGATTTTACATGTACATTGAACATTGGAAAATCAAACAAATAGACATTGATCAGTTATCAATATCAAGGGAACTGTGAAATGTGTAAGTGAAGGGGCGACAAGATAATGACTCGTTAATTAGGATTAATGACTGAAAATGAGCCAGGAAACACGTCAAAATCCTTTCCTCCTCATTAATTTATAAAACATTTAAAATTTGTAATTTGTAATACACAGTCTTTGAGGCTTTGAGGTTTTATACATAATATTTACATGGATTTTGATATTGAATATTGAATATTGAACTGTGATCAAAATTAAATTATCATTATTGCTTTTACATTTTCACCAAAAGCTATCCTGAATGTTTTTTGTGTAGAAAAGGATGAAATTTTCATTTAGAACAAGTCTGACCTTTACCTTTGCCTTTACTCTTTACATTTTACATCCTCAGTCAAAAGTCAAAATATATTTGATGAAATGTTGATGCATTTTCTTCGCACGACGAAAAAATTTAGCCAGAATCTTTCCAAGGGAAAAAGTGCCAACGCGAATGTCAAATGGATGAAACTGAGACTCATTTAAAAAAATATAGGAATAGTTGTCTCGTCTATCTCGTTGTCTTCATAAATCAATCATTTAGCTTTACTTTTTACTTTAAAAGCTTTTAGATGAGACTTGAGACTTGAAACATTTGAGATTAGACGGGAAAATATTCACATTTAGCGTAAATTTTATTGCTCTTGAGCTTGAAGCTTGACATGACTACAATTTACAGTATTTCCATCACCAAGTTCCTTTCATTCCAGTGTACTGTATACTGTAATATCTGGAAATTGGGAAATGAATTTCTAAAAAAAGTCGATGGTGGGCATAAGAATGTTGAACAGCACGCAAACAGCCATTTTAAAAACACATGTACTATATTTTATATTTTCACTCACAATATTATTTGTACTTTGCCTGCCCATTTACAATATATATCGACAGACATTTCAGTGGAACCGGAATTCTATTTTTATTTGAATCCACAATCATCAGTGACCAGTGACCAATAATCAACTAATCAGCTACAAATAATAGAATGAGAAGCGCTATCAACGTTTTAACTCTTCCGCCTTTATGAATTAAAAATCGCATGTGTAAACGAAATTACAATTGAAATTGAATTGTGAATGATGATGATGATGATGGCACAAGTCGCTACCAAATGTTATGATAATGAAATTATACTGCTTAGTGTTTGGATAATAGCTCATCAAAACGGGTTCTGTTTTTCATCACTCTCTCCTCTTCTTCTTCCCTTTGCATAAAATTCACCGGGGAATTCAGACGAATTTTCACGTTACATAATCAATAATAAACGAATTATTTAATCATGTTCTCTGTTTTTTTTACTTGTAATTTTTCCATGGTGAAAGGTAAAACGGGGAATGGGAAGCTGCGTGTTTGCTAATTTCTCGGATGCATGCAGCATGTAGTCATCAGGGTGGGATGTTTTACCTTTTATATATATATATATATCAAAATGAAGTGGATCCGCCTGAATATTGAAAACTGAAAACTGATTAGAGACCAGTTTTTTCCCTTCCAGCTTTTGCCAGTACATTTTATATTTATCACACAATACAATTTCTGGTAATTTATTGTTCAAAGGTGTACATTGTACATTGTACATCACGTAGACGTAAATAGATATGTTTTTTGTCATGTTCCAATTACGAGCTTTTTTTCAGGTTCAGAGTTTAAAGGTTTATAGATTAGAGACACGTTTCATTTCCATAAAACAAAGAGCACTGAAAATAGAAAATAGAACGCGGTTTGAATGAACTCTGCATTAAATACATTACATTTTGCTTGGTAGTTGAAAGTTGAAAGAATTGTCACTGTCATTGTCATTGTTAGTTTTAATTAATTTACATTTTAATTCACAGACCATAGATGATAGATGAAGTCTCTGTTTGGCATTGGCATTTGACTATCCAAAATCCAGAAAGTAGTTCAAAACGGACATTTTATTGACATTTTCTCAGGAATTTGAAGCAAGAGGATTATTTTGAATGAATGGAAAATGGACAATGGAGAAAGGTGTCATTGTATGTGGATACATTGTGTAAATAGTAAATATCTCATGGAATGATTGACAGTGGCAGACTTAATACTCTTGTCATCCAGTTGAATTTTTTACTATTTGCTGTTTACTCTTTACACTCCGAACTCTCACACAATGCACTCCTTTTCCTCGTCTAACAAGGAAAAAGAAAAAAACCCCGAAACTCTGGGCAAGGTGTAAAACATAAAACATACATAAAATAAACAATTGAATCCGATTCAAAGTTCAGTCAAATAAGAAGCAATACTTGTTGACAACAAGTTGTTGTTATATTTTATTTACTTACGACTTGAGTCTTGAATCTTGAATACAATTTTGAATACTAAAAATCCAGCATTCACCCCAAACTCCAAACTCCAAACCACAATCAATATTCAATACTCAATAGCTTTTGACACTCTACAATTTAGATACCTTAGAAACCTTTCCGAGGGGTTATCACTGTTTTTTTTCATTCATTGCATATTATTCTGTTTAGTGTTTAGATTTTGGCCTCTATCTCATGAAATGCTCCTTTTCGTGAAATCCATTCAAAGTTTTATATCTGGCGTCTTGTGTCTTGTATCTGGTATCTTTTCTCTGTCGTTCCTCGTTCCGTTTCGTTTTCCGAATAAGTTGAGATTTGACAGGTCGTTTAGGTTTTTTTATACTCGTGTTGCGTGTTGCAGGTTTCAGGTCGTAAAATAAAAATAAAACTCTGGTCTACTGTATAATGTATAATGTAAAATGTGTGAGCTGTATGAACAAAAGCTAAAAAAGCTACAAGCGATAAAAGTTGCAAATAGACTTAGATAGAAGATGAAAGCTGAAACAAGCTGAAGGTTGCTATTGGATTTGAGATTTGGGACTCGAGTTTTGAGTCATCGCTATTAACATGTTGATTACAAATTAGAAACACCATAAAAATTGTCATGTAGTCAGTAGTGCAATGTGAAATGTGAATGTAAAATGTTAAATGTTATGTAATCTTCTCCAGGTTGCACAGGTTAAAAATGCTCATGCATATTAAAATACACTTTAGTACCTAGTCGTGGAATATCTTGTATCTTTTATCTTGTACCTATTTTTAACCGTCGCATCTCCTCTTAAACCTCAGAACTTTTAACTTTTTACTTATTATGCAGAAAGGCATTCACCTGATTCTTGATTCTTGATTCTAGATTCTAGATTCTAGATTTTGGATTCACCTGCTAATAATCCATCAGTCAAAATGTAAAATGTAAAGAAGAAGATGAGATGGAATACTAATGCTGATATTCAGAATTTAGAATTCAGAATTGGAATACATAATCTTGAGTCTTACACACTACACACTACACACACGTCAGCATTCAGCACTCACGGGAATTAGCAATGAGAAAAGATAAGGTAGACCATGTTTCAATTTTCAATGTATCAAATATGAATATCAAATGTCAAGAGTCCTTGTTGTGCGTTACATGTTAATTAAATATTTGTCTATTGTTGGACTTATCTACAATCTTAAGATATCAAAGGACAAAAGTACAAACTTCTGTCCGGGAAAGTTACAAAAAAATAATTACGAATCATTATTTAATTTTTTACCAAGTCCACTATAAATTCTAAAACTTGGATTTTTTCAAACTCATGTTTTGTAAATTGTAAATAATGAAAAATTCTCCTTCATCTTTCATCTGGTAAGAGGTTTGATTTGCAATGTTCGATAAAAAAAAGGTACTTGATTCTTGATTCTTGATTCCTGTTGCATGTTTTGAGTTTGAAGTTCCTGATTCTTCATTCTTGAATGTCTAATGCCGAATGTGGAATGAAGAAATGGCAAGTGTGCAAAAAAAATGCAAAACTAAAAGATGATAATACTTGGATTCTTGTTTATATAACTAATGGGTACATTTTGTATTTCTTATTTTTTCCTGTATGACATGCAACATGCACAATCTGCAATTTTTGAGTTGGAGCATGGAAATGTGAAATCATCATGAAATCATCATGAAATACTAGCTCAAGACTCAAGACTCAAGTGTTCTATCTTGTTTTTTCTCTGGTATGTACAAAATACAAAATGAATGGATCTGAAACACGAAACATGTGTTGACGTCATAAAAAAGACAAAGTACTAATCATTACCAAGTTTCAAGTATCCAAGATCCACGACACAAATGATATTTGACTTTGTATTTTGTATTTTCCTCCATTTTCTTCTTCTTCTATTAATTCTTTCTGACTTTTATTTACTTCTAACTTGTTGTTTGGGAATTGGGAATTAGGGATTGGGAATATAAGTGTCCTTGCCATGTTTATTAAGAGAGTCGTCAGTCTGCTTTTACTATTAATATTGCTGCTGTTGTCTTTTGTATTTTTCTAGTTTTCTAGTTTTTTTTATTACTTGCGTGTTGCATTTTATAACGACATGAGACATGAGACATGAGACCAATTTAAATATTAATACAACACTACAGTCTACAGTCTATATGACTGGAAAATTGGAAGACCGGAAAAGCTGAATTGGTTGCGTTGGAAATATGCAATAAACAGATATATCAATGTACAGTGTGTATATTAAAAAAATTCAGCTTTTCCGATCTTCCAATTTTCCAGTCATATGTACCAATAATTTTTGGATTCTCTGTACTAAGTATTTAATGTTAAAACAATACTAAAGATTTTGTATTTTTTGTATGTAGTCATCAGTCATCAGTAAATGGCTTTTGGTTAGGAAAGGACAGAGGAAAGAACAGATAATTTCTGTGCATACTTATGTGTACACTGTACAGTGTACAATTTATAGTTAGTTCACTTACTAACCGAAGAAATGTATGTTTAAAAATTATATTTTTTGGCACCCAACTTCATATTGAGTATTGAGCTTGGCGCTTTGAGGTTTGAGCTCAGCTCCGAATACCCGTGTTTTGTCTGTTTAGTGTTTGGTGTTTATGTGTGCGCAAATACTACATATTTAGTACATATGTCGGATGTCGGGTTTCATGATGATAATGGACATGACACTTCACCGTCCATTAAGTAAAACTGAAGGAGCAAGACGGTAAACTATCTACTATCTACATTTTACATTCTACATCAAAAAAGAAAACAAACTGAAAACTCATCAGCATTGAGTATTGATATTGATATTGTATATCATGCACACTGCTCACTCTATTTTTCAAACTTGGTGTAGTTTGATGTTGTTTGACGTTTCAAGTTTGGAAATCGGAGAAAGGGACGTGTTTGTGCAATAAATATGCAATAATAATAATTCGTGTGTGTATCCATTATCCATAGATTCTACAAATAGTGGATACTTTGGAGTTTGGGGTTTGGAATTTAGAACTTGGAGTCGAATCAGACATATTCAAGATTTAAGATTCAAGATTCAAGAGTAAACTAAATGTAGCATCACACACCTTATACCTTACATTTTACATAACACAACACGATATAAATTATAAATGCTATACGTTATATGTTATGTATAGCAAATGCTGTAACGGAATTAAATACCTTAGAAAATGAACCAAGAAATAAATAAAAAACGGGGACGTTGATTTTAATAGTTTTCCTTTTCCCTTTTCCTTGACTCAGAATCAGAATCAGACTAAATTCTTTTTTACACCTTAAATTTTACACCTGCTGGCACCTTGTATTTTGTACCTTGATTCTTTCGGTGCGTAAACTATAAATTTACATCCAGTAATAAAACTTTTTTTAAATAAATATTTCTACGTTGAAAAGGAAAGCAAAGTTTGAAGTTTGAAGCAGAGCAAAACTTGTATAATGTAGAAGGTAGATATTTGAGATTACACCTGCTGAAAGCTAAACTGAATATTCTAGGTATATGAGATGCCTAGTTTCTTGCTTCTACAGTTTATGGTTTCTAGTTTCTAGCTCGCTTCGTAATCATGTAAGGTTGCGTAGTCCGGAGTCTCGAGTTTCGAGTCTAGAGTAGAGAAGCAAGTGGAAGGCCTGTATACTGTGTACTGTATATTCGTATTTTCCTTATTAGCATTAGAATTAGTTAGTCAGCTTTTAAACCACCACCATTATATCCACTGAATAGCTAAAAAAGGCTGAATAGTGAATAGTCAATCCTGTTTGTTCGTGTGTTAGTTTTGCTCGTCGTAAATAGTTTATGTCGTACATACGAAACATTCAATATCCAATAGTCAATAGTCAAGAGTGACTTGTGTTGGTTGTTGGTTGCTGGTTGTTGGGTTGGTGGTTCGCAGTTTGCAAGTAGTAAATAATCGTACAGTACTTATAGATTTTCAAATCAAGGGAGTTGAAAGCCGCTGCTGCACTTTGTTTGCCGTCCGTCCGCATTTCAGCATTTCAATACTCAATACTCGATACTCACAAGTCATAGTATTCAGTTTTGGTTGAATCGAGTACCGAGTTGTGTGCCGTGCATGTATATTTGTATTTGTATTTGCCTTCGTATTTGCCTTTGTGTGTGTGAGAGAGAGGTCTAATGGGAAGACAATCGCAATGCTAATTTTCATTCTGGATTTTGAATCAGCTAACTAAAATAAACACATTACATACATAGGTAATACAGAATACAGAACCTCGCTTCTTCCTCACTTTCCTTCACAGTTCACTCCGTCACTCACTCACACATCAAACATCCAACTGCAAACAGCACAAAATTCATCCTCGTGCGTCTCGTCTCTCGTCTCTCTTCACTCCACACTTTACAATTCATATTTACACAATACAATACTTATACAAACCACCAATTTTTCTCTGGATTGTGAAAAGTGCTGCAGAAAAACAAATTTTGTGAAAAATAAATTTCTCTGTAAACATGTAGTGAAAATTGAAAGAATCGTTTTGTGTTATCAAGCACCCTTGTTCAGTGTTCACTGTTTACGTGTTGAATTGCGAGTTGTGAGTGATAAATTGCAAAGTTTGAGTGAAAAATACTGTGTTTGTTTTTATTATATTACTGTGATTGCTGTCAAATTAATATTAATATCGACCCTTGTGAATGTAAAGGGTGACAAAAAATTGAATAGAGATAAAGTGTGCAGCTTGTACATAGTTTGCTATTTTTTGTTCATCATTTTTGGTGTGTGAGTCTTGAGACTGGAGACTTGAGACTATTATATCATTTTCCTACTGAAAATAAAAAAATAATAAAATGCAGTGTTTAGTATTATTAAATCCATCGACAATGGCAAGTGAAAAAGAGGGAGAGAGAGAGAGACAAAGAGTGAGACTAAGACAGAGTCAAAGTCAACGTCAAAGTATTCTAGTCCATTCAGTATTTTACATGTTGAGCTTAATCCTATTATTCACCTCCTCCTTTGTGGTCACTGTGGTTCAGGGGAAAGAGTTAAAACTGACCATTTTACACACGAATGATGTCCACTCCAGATTCCTTCAGACCAACAAATACAGTGGAACCTGTTCCGAGTCTGATCTTAAGAAAAACACGTGCTACGGCGGATTTCCAAGACTTCATTACAAGGTCAACTATTTTTTTATTTCTACTTCATCAATTCACTCCTCATTATCTTAGTATGTATTTGCATAATGTATAATGATGACCATTTCAGTAGTACATATACAGTATAATGTATATTATATAATTATTTAGCTTGTAATCCGCTAATCCTCTTATTCGTGTTCGAATTCCTACAATCGGCTTATTCATAATTCATGCATACAAAAAACAAAAAATATAACGTCAACAATCACAATTTATTACAAGAGGAATATTATTATTATTATATTAATTAATTTTATTTTTTGAAACTAAAAGGTATCGGAGATTCGAGAGCGGAATCCGAATGTGGTTTACCTTTCCGGAGGGGATTATTACCAAGGGACGATTTGGTACACAATTTATAAATGGACAGTCATCTCAAAATACGTCAATATTCTGAATCACACCGCCATGGTAATTAATAATTAATCGTATGATATTCAATATTCAATATACTTGATTCTTGATGTGAAACGTATAGTCATTTTACTGGGAAAGAGTACAGTCATATTAAACAGTTGCGTAATGTGCAAAATATGACGTGCGAACTGTGGACAACTGAACATTCAATTATTTATGATTATAACATAAATTCTATCGTTTTTGGGTAATCAAACTAATATTGTCGATTCTCGAGAACGGGTGCTCAATTGTTTATGTTAATTATATATTTCATGTATACCATTTTTCATTTGATATTTATCACGTGGTGATTTATCATCATTTTCATCTTTTTTGTCAATTATTGGGAACATCTGGCTCATTTACAAGTAATTCGTTTGTCTTTGTATGCATGTACAATGGACAATGTATATTATCTATAATCTATCATAAATATAATTCCGTATTTCTAGTACCTAGTATTTAGTACTTAAGTCAAGTATGAAAAGAACTCTGATAATTTGTACTACCAAACTACAAATTACCTCATTTTGCTTCCTCTTTTCTTGTGGTTTGCTCCTGCAAACTTATGTGTCGCTTATCATTTTTAAGCTGTAAATAAGCAGGAGCCAGACCACAACAACAACAAACTAAAAATATGCTACATCGTAGAGGGAAAATGTAAAGTATGAAATAAGGAAGCTTTTGCCAGACTTGGCAAAAGCTTCCTTATTTGACATTAGATGTCAAATAATATATTTTCTACATTTTGTACTCCATGGATGAGTCGGTCAAAGTCAAACGTCACATACCTATTTCAATTTTGACATTAGGTTCATCGACTTGAAGCAGACACGACATGATTCTTTTCATTGACAGTAGTTTTATTGTCATAGTGTTGTTGCAATTAAATGCGTGAGTCTGGAAATAAGTTACGTCGATGCATGTGTGTGTAATTAATTAGTAGGATACTATTTTGGGTGTGACTTTATGTTCTATCCAACCATCCTCGATCCAGGATAAAGGATAGAGAGAGAATCCAGAGTCTGCAGAATGTCTGCTGTCTATTGTTTACACACTACACACACGAAAAGTTTTTTCCTAAACAGAAAACTTGAATAGTTAATATTATGTCCCTTGTACATGTACATAGAACCATATTATTGACTGCTGACTACGGACTATTCCATTTTCGATATAAATGTCCCCGAACTTTGCAATAAAAGTTTTGCAATTATAAAAGTTTACCTTATTGATACATTTAATTATGACAGAACTTGTACAATGTACAGTCTACAGTCTACACGCCATGCAGAAGAGAACAATGACGAGGAATGTAATTAATTGTAGATAATTGCTAATTAGGAGGTGAAATATTGTACATGGAGATATGAGACATGAGACAAAACAGTTGAAAGACTTCCTTGAAATAATTAAATAAAAAAGTTATGAAGCATTCTGCTAATTGAGGATAAATGAATGAATCCACCGAATGTGCATGTAAAAATTTATCATGTTTTTGCTTTGTGCTTTGTATAGGCCTTGGGCAATCATGAATTTGACGACAATTTGGATGGATTGATTCCATTTTTGGATGCAGCAACATTCCCCGTCGTCAGCTCAAATATTGACACTAGTAAAGAACCCCGGATTCAGGGCAGGTTTAAAAAATCCGTTGTTGTGGAATATGAAGGGACCAAAGTTGGTATTATTGGATATACAACTACGGAAACCAAGGTAATACAACGTAAAACACAAAACTCAAGCTAACTCATGTATACATTTATATATGTGTACATACAAAAAAAATTAAGAATTTTTCTTGACAAGGTCAAATAGCAAGTACAATTAATGTTTCAAAATTAAATTTTAAATATTGACAGCAAATTTCCGCACCCGGTGACTTAATTTTTAAGGATGAAGTGGAATCGATAACCGCAGAGGCTCAACGTCTTCATGACTCGGGAGTGAAAATTCTCATAGCAGTTGGTCATGCTGGCTATGACGTGGACATGTCCATCGCTGAAAAAGTAATTGGTGGAGATTATTATTAGAAAATTGTTATGAATCAAGTTCATCAGTTTATTGTTTAATCGCAACCCTGTATGTTAAATGTTTTCATCTCTAATTAGGTTCCTCTGATTGACGTGGTCGTGGGTGGTCACACCAATACCTTTTTGTATAATGGGACCAAACCTGATGACGAGGCGAGTTTCTGTCTGTACACACAGACATTCTAGAAATTTAAATGAATCGAAAATGTATGAATATATTTAATTTGTGTAATAAAAGTTTTTAACATTTTTTGTATTTAATGGAATTTCAGGATCCATCCGGTAACTATCCAACTGTGATCACACAACCTGGAGGTCGACAAGTTCCTGTTGTCCAAGTAAAAAAAAGCACTATGATTTGAAAGTCAAATTATATCTGTAAATGATACAAATTATCTATAAGTTATGATGTTTAAATTTTAAATGAAATGGTCTCAATTCATGCTTCGTCCTCTGCTTCGTTTGTTAAAAATCTAGGCTTATGCTTTTGGAAAATACTTGGGCTACCTCAACGTGACATTCGATGAGAATGGAGAAGTGACAGGGTGGTCTGGTAATCCAATTTTAATGGACCACACCATCCCTCAAGGTTAGTTCTCTACCATGAAAAATCAACTAGAAATACCTAAGCATTACTGTGAATTGCACATTGTATCTTGTTTGAATGTTGTACCGCCTCATGACTTTATTTTTAAGCCGTTGTTCCGTGGTAAAATATATGTCATTAGCTTTCTATTGTTTTTGACTACAGATCCAGAACTCCTGGCAGAGTTAACGGTACTGGGTGAAAACCTGACTTCTTCACTACGAGCGGAAATTGGCAAAACACACGTGTTTCTCAATGGAAGTACCATGGAATGCAGGCTGAAAGAGTGCAACCTTGGCAATATCGTTACAGATGCGATGGTCTACGTTGTAATAATAAGACATAAGACATTCCCAATTTTATCCATGTTGCCCTTATATTTTTTCATACATCCCTTTTATATTTTATTACTATTGCAAATGGGATCGGGGGGACAGAGATTCACACATGCCCTTTTATAATTCATAATAATTAACGACTGTAGAATTCAAAAATCTACGATCTACAGTCTTCAGCCAACCAAACCAACAGATGGTTTGTTCCTTCGTAATTATTTGCATAAGTTATTTCTTGTCTAATTTTACTTTATTCAAACTCCACACTGATGTTTGTGTATGTAAATTATTATAGTGTTTATAGTTTGTAGTACAGAATTATGTGTTAAAGGCATGTGAGTTTCATCTGTTTTCAATTAATTAAACCTTTTGGTATTTTCGGATTTGGAATGAAACTAAAACTTGTAAAATTTATGATTGTATAATATAAAATTCTGTGTATGATATTTTTTAGAATCTCAAATATCCAGATGAGTTATTCTGGTCCGATGTGACGATGGCCTTCATGAACGGTGGAGGAATAAGATCATCCATTGATGAGAAATCTAAAAATGGATCCATTACTGGAGAAGACATTTTGACCGTTCTCCCTTTTAGAAATACTATTGATTTGATTGAAATTAAAGGGAAGCACCTCAAACTGGCTTTTGAATTTGGGGTGGATGGCTATGATCCCAGTGGTCATCATCTTGCGGGAAAATTCCCACAAATTTCCGGTACACACAAAATAAAAAATGCCCCTGTATTTATGTAATCCAGAGAGATGTGTAAAATTATTCCTAATTACTACTTAATTGTCCTTGATTTTTCAATTGTAGGCATGAAAGTTGTCTATGATTTGAGAAAACCAGTAAATAGCCGAGTCAAGACACTTCATGTACTTTGTACAAAATGTCGTGTCCCAATGTACGTGCCAATTGACCCCGAGGAAGTGTACAAGGTTGCAGTACCCACTTATGTTGCAATCGGAGGGGACGGATATGATGTTTTGAAGAAAAATATCATCAAACGTCATGAAAATGGTATGCTTTTTTTACAATTATGTACAAATTATGATACATTTGTTAAAAATAAAATAGTAGTGGAATCATTTTCTAAGTAAGTATACTTGTATAATAACAATAATCATTAAAAAAATGTTCTTAGGTATTTTGGATTCCGAAATGATGGTGAAATACGTACAAGCTCGGAGTCCTTTAATTCAAGGAGTTGAAGGGCGAATATCCTTTTTTGACGGTCCAGATGACCCATCTCCATCTTCTGCTAGTCAGTTTTTCAGCGGCTATTTAACCATAGTAACTACGATCTGTGTCTTCTCTTCCTTTTTATAAATCTGTGCAGACTGCAGACAGTACAGTAGATGAACCTTTTTAAAAAATTGTAGATTGTTCAAGGCTTTTTACCTATGCATATAACACATAATGTATATAAGTGTGTGTAAAAAACGTCTCAAGACCAAATCAAAGACTAAAATTATTTCGACATGCGGATTCTTAGTTTCGCTTCGTTTTTCCTCGCTCCGCTCTTCATAATATTATGCATTGTATAAACAATGTGAGATTCTACAATCAAGTGTGAGTGTACGCAAAATACTGTAGGGCTTGATGTAATATTTATCTATAGTATCTACATATTCTAGATACCAAGAAAAGTGCAAAGTGAATGTCTCTGCCAACATGTGAAATGAATGGAAAGAAGAAAAACATTCGGAGCCAAAAACGTGTAAAACAAATAATATTACTTACCAGTATGACAAAAACCAGAAACCGGCATCAAATCTACATATATTATGTTTTCAGTGTGTAGTGTGTACTTAAGCTTACAATTAACACTTAATGATGGAATAAATAATGCATATTATGGTATTCAGTATGTACAAGAATCAAATTCCAGTAACTAGATGCATATACTTATGTATATTATACATTATACAGTATTTTATTCTACTGTGAGAGAGGAACACAGTTACTTATAATTTAAAGTTATTTTTAGTATAATAATATGTAAAATGTATAATATATTATGCTGAATGAAAATCTATATGCATGCAATGGTTTATCTACATATATTATTATTAGCCCTTATCCACTATGATGTAAATAATGTTACGTTTGATGCTTCTCTATTTTAAACCAGCAATCTCACATGAATTTTGCAGTTCAAAAGTTTTAATCACTATGAAGAATCAGTAACAATTAACAATGTGCGCGCTTATGAGGGAAGATTGCGAAAGCAAAAATGTGTGTAATATATTTATAATTTATAACTAATATGACTTCGAATGTATATTATGATATAATACATTACTAAAACGCTAATGAGACAAGAGTACACTTTACTTAATTCTTATAATTATTAGTGTAAATTATAATCATGTACCTATATATAATTACTTTTGTTTACTTGTTATTTTAAAGATGCACGCTAAAATGTCCATAAATATATATATTCTCTAATCATGAAAACAAGAGAAATAAATGACGAAAAGTGTCAAAATCTCAACAATAACAATGATTACTTTACGTCCTGCTTCATCAGGTTGATATATTTTATATTTTCATTATTTTACACATCGTTGATAAATTTATTCCTCACGAATAATCAATAATGGTGATAATAATAATAATTATAATAATTGATTGACAAAATTTATCGACTATCGAATTCATCAATTGATTTATATTTTTTTCATGTATTTATAGCTAATACAAAGTGCTATGCATCACATATACTGCAAACACTACGATTCATGATACATAATATATAATATATATCATTGATTCCGATTTAAATACACATGTACAAATCCGTATAAAATACCTCGAGTGGTATTTATGTAATAAAAATTATCAAAGTGCTCTATTAACTATACATAATTCATTGTATAACGATAATTAATATAAAAAAACATTTTACAATATTCAACATTATTATTATTAGGTATTAGGTAATTCAGTAACCTCTTCATTTTAAACTACTGACTACTGACTACTTTGTCTCTATATAGATTCAAGCTTTGTTGACACTGGTATCAGTTAGTAAATATATATCTATAAACTATAAATTATAGACTATAATCTGATTTTAAAACAAGCTTCATAGTTGAATCAGCACACAAACATAATTAATGATTATATTATATCATTATAGTACAGTATTGCAAAAGTCTACATAAAATTATATTCAGATAGAAAAACTGTATGGTCTACAAATTTCCCAAAGAAAGATTAATACTTGAGACTTTTAAGAAGGAATTTGAGAGATGCTTTTAAAATTATTGTAGTAAAATTCATTTTAGTCCTTAAGTTTCCTCTCTTCTCTATTCTCTATTTTTTATAATATACATATATGTACTCTGAATACTATGGTTTGTTTCTAAGAATCAATGAACACATTATTATTAAATGGCAGCATCATTTGGTTACAAGATCACTAGAATGTAGGAAAATGATCCATATATCATTCATTTAAAATTCTGGGGCCGGCGAATCCGGGAAAACGTCATCAACCACATGGAACAAAGAATACCGCTTATGACGATACTCATTCCAAGGTTCAGGATTGGCTTGACGACGAAAAGAAACCTATAAGAAAGAGTACAACCAAATAAGTACAAATGATAAATGAAAAACGTGAAACCATGCCATTTCAGTTTTTATATAGATTTGATCCAGAATTAATGTGACAAAACTGATTAAAAAAAGTTGTAAATTAATCTGTTTTACCTCTGGTTCCATCGCCGCATGAGCTAAGAAGAATCCGGCTGTTGCCAACGTGAATGCTAATACGCCGGCCATCGCCAATGTCTATAAAAGTTTACATGAAAGCGAATTTTATAAGTATTTACAGGTCGAATTCTAAAATATTCATCTGTAATCTGTACAAGTTTTTAAAACAAAATAATTTAAAAAAATGTGTTTATGCAAAATATTATTATAGTTTTATATACTTACATTAGGATTTTTTCTCAAGGAATTCCAAGTCAATCCGTTAAATTTGTTCTCTACAAAATCAGGAGCTCTAGAACAAGTGCATTGTCGTAATGCAAGAACATCGAGCAAGGAGTTTGTAGCCATTTTCTTTGACTATATTTATTTATAAAACACACAACGTGTAAATAAATATTAGAGTGAGGAGTCAGATGATGATAAAAAATAAAAACACTTCTTGACTTATATTATCTCGGTCTCTTGTTATTTTTTAAATAATCTACACTGTTTATTGAGGACTCTAGTTTATAGATTAATATCTGAACTTTTTAATGTTGGTTCTTAATCGACTTGACAGTTGACAATAGTTAAATATTACTGAAACTAAATTTTCGGATCTGACTGGATTTGTTGATTTGTCCTCTATACTTGGACTGTGAATAACGCAATGTTAATTTCTTGTACACGCACACGATTCAAATGGCAAGGACTACGTCGCAGTACTTTGCCTTTAAATACAAACTCCATTTCTTCTGCACAAAAGGGAAACATCTAGTACCTCATGGAATATTCCATCTCCTCCTCGTGTTTTTTTTATACATTCACTAACTATAGTCAAAATATACGCACTACGCACCGCCCTATATAATGCATAACGCATGGTAGAGAATAGAGAAGGCAAGTCACAGAGACTGCGTAAGGAAAGTGGTTACAGTAAAGTAAAATGCTTGCAGTCATGTTTTTAAAGCGGATAAAAATACCGTGTTCTCCGTCGAAAATAAGCGAGTTTCAGGGGAAAAAATTAATTTCCACCTCGATGGGACTAGGACGTGTCAAAAGATTCCCTGACTTTTGTATTTTTTGCTATGCAACCTATTCAGATTTGATGAGTACTAATCGAATCCCCAGAAGAAAAATATTGTCGAAATTTGAAAAAAGATGGTTTCTAGATTTCATCAAAGTTCACCTACTTTTTCCAGGTGGTCTAAAAAGTGCAACTGTTCAGGCATTTTTCAACCGATTTCAATGAACTTCGACTTTATCGCTTCCTCTGGGTCTAGTCTCCAAAGTAATTTCTCAGTTTTTTGGATTTCAATAAATGTGATCTCTTGAGGTCATTTTATGTTTATAGTGAATAGACACTTACCGCTTATGCTTACTACGTATACGATTTAAAAATCATGACTGCAAACATTTTACTTGACTCTAACCTATTCGCGTAAATGTTTTACGCACCTCGTTACACGTACGCACCAAATACCAAGCACTACAACATATTCGCAGCCGCTGTTTACATCCTATTTCCTATTTCAATTCACATGTACACACTGCTAAAAAGAGTAAACAGTACGTATCAGCTATGCATGAACTCTTTGTTCATAAAAGTAGTATAGCCTCCTTGCAAATGATACAAATCATAATATGCACTATACTTACATGCGCTTCTGGTAACCATTATAATATAATTAGTATATAATTACTAAAATCTTTTTCAAATCTTTTAGAAAAAGAAAAACAATGCTTTTTAATTGGTCGTCTTCAGTTAATTCTTTTTTTATTTTTTCAGACACAACAAGAAAATAATGACATTTAGCAATAATCTTACACATGATTGTTTTCTGTATTTCTGTACTATAAACAATAGTACGAGAATTATTATTGCGGATTCCGTAAACGTTTTACGAATTTGTTTTACAAAATTATGAGTAATACGAGTACATTTTTGTCATATAAAACACTATAAAAAACATTCATATGTGAAGAAATGTTTAAAATGCCTTCATTTTTTCACTTGTCATCATTAGTTTTAAATAAATATTTACGAATACAAAGTGATAGTAAAAACTTGATAAGAAAAGTGTGTATAGTGTATAATATACAGTCAAGGGAGATATGAGAAAAAATGAAGACGAGAATTTCAAGTAAAATATTTTATACTTGTGTTAATTATAGGAGCATCACCTACATATATCAGGACTAAAATAGTATACATTATGATATATTATTAATTATTATCTTGTATAACAACGAAAAGTGTGATAAACAGTATAAAATAATGATAAAAGTGACTAATAAATGTTTATGTACAAAAAAACTGAGCTTTCAGTTTTCCCCTCGTATATATTTACATTTTATGGTACGCTGATTGTTATTCTTTCTGAATAACCATCCAAGCTTCAAAACTGAATCCTGGGTCTAATATTTTGGAGCAGGACATGGTGGCAATTCGTCGTGGATCTGGAATAAATTGTAATTCTTGTTTCTGTAAGCATTCCAAGGCTCTGGATGTGTTTTGTCGACAACAACATCTGGAGAAAGCATCATAGCCCTTGCCATGAAAAAACTGGCCATTACAAACCCACCTCCAGTCAAAATAAGGAAAGGGACGACCTGTATAATGAAAAGATATATAAATAGAGAAAATAATCATATGTATGTTATATGTTACATTAAATTCAATTCCAAGACAACTTCAAATGTTAAGATGATGTATTAAAATATGAAGGACAATTAAATGTAAATCAATAATAGTGTAATAATTATAATTATTATTACTAAATTCTTACATGGGGATACTTTTTCAGTCCCTTGAATGTCATTCCAGTCAAGCCGGCAGTCTCACGGGGAAAATGAACAGGAAAATGCATTGGCATTTTGATTTTTGTTATATGTCAAAGTAATGTATATTTAAGCAATATGGCTTTGTTTTAAAAAATTACACAAAAAAAACACAATACTTTGATGTCTAAATCCTGTTTGACAACAATATTGCGTTATGTTTGGACTTTGACAGTTTATAGTTTGTGAAATTAAGATTGTATATTTTCTTGAAAAATGTGATTAAGTGTACTTTATTTTAATCTTGTTTGTAATTTTCCTTTGTGAAATAAAAAATGTTTTCAATTTTGAGTCTTGTGTATAATATGTATAATATGCGTGGATTCAAAAACAACTCTGAGTAAAGCTTCTGCAAACCATCCCTCTTTATACTTTATACTATACCCCTCTGATAAGGATACATTTTTGGTTTTGAATGCATTCAAAACCCTCTAAGTATAAGGGAAAATAAGAGTCTCAAAGCATCAAAGCAACTATTATGCATATATTCACATACTAAGTGCGTATAGATGACTACATGCGTTGCAGTGCGTAGATATGTTCCTCCTCAGTTCATGTACAAATACTATGCTGCATTATATCTATGTACAGTGTACAGTAGTGTATTTTGTACCCTAGAATCAACTGTACAATTTGTATTTCTTCCATAGTAAAAAAGGTTAGAAGCTGTAGATATGTATGTAACATGTAGACAGATACTAAATACACAGTCTGTTTCTTTCTGATTAATGTTTACATTCTATATAGTATAATATAGTATAGACTTACTTTGCCCTTACACAAAGTTCGTACGAAATTGTAGACACGTACACACATACTGTCAACCCATAAAAGGTTTTGCCCTTAGTAAAAAAGACCTTCACAACTTTCCTTTAATATGTGTACATATAGTATAGAGGTAATACACGGTTTATTATCATGTATATCTATTTTCAATACACATTGAAGACTTAGGACACTTTACTTCTGGCCTACGTGATCACTGCACAGTTTTCTTTGTTCATGGAACTGTCGTTTTTTGTTCACCTACTTTATTTTGATATTTTATGCTTCTCAAAATAAACAACAAACAAATGGGTGCACTGGTAATATGCATATTATATAGTACGTGATCACATCAAAATAATCTTAAATTGATGTTTATAAAATCCAAAATCATGTGAATTATAGGAAAGATGCAAAAGATTTTATAATTACTCAAAAGTACTTGAAGTAGGGCTTTCAAAGTATAAAACGTTTCTTTTGATTTTATGGGGTTTTAAATGCAAATCGGTTCCCTTGAACATGCGACAACTGATTAATCAGTGTCATAATGCTTCAGATAATTCAGGTTTATGCTCACTAAAATCCCAGTAAATATTTTTATTTTAGACAGTTTATTTGCCATTTTGAGGTTTTTGCTCAAAATGTAAAATGCATACTGCTCTAGGTGAAAGGTACAGGTGAAAGCATAAAATCAGTGAGTTCTACTCGAGAAAGCAAAAGTACGCCATTTTCCCCACGCGTACATGTTTTATGTAATTTTTTTTCTTCTTAAAATTGATAAATAGTAATGGTCCATTACTAATGGATATGAATTATGATTTAATTAATGTTATTCAACCCATTTAGTTTAATAAAAAAAAATGCCAATTATTTAATTTATCATATAAAAAAAACTATACTCAATGAAATTTGCATGTTTTGAATTATGCGGACGCTGGTTTTAGTTTTGCATTTCTTGAGCCTCAAATATTTGACTCCGATTTAATTTTAATTTGACGCTAAATATCTTGATTATCTCTACATTTTCTTAGTTTGTGTATTAAACTGTCAGTTGCCAGTGCATTTTAACCATAGTAATGGAAGTATAGTTATAACTGGGTTAAACAGTTAAAATAGTCTTTAGTGGAGTGGTTAAAATTTAAAATGTGATTTCATTTGTGTAGAGTGTAGAAGACGAAACCAGAAAAACTCTGAACAGGAATGGAGAATTGATTGATTACTTCTCCTGCACCATTAATAAATCTATATGTAGAGACATCATCATTAATCATTATATTAATAATAATATTAACTCAATTTATTAGTAAATTGTACGAAAAACATTTTTATAGAATAATAGTGAATCGTTTAATTTTTTAATTAATGAAATTCACTTGTGTACTTTTTTTTTATCTCGTGTTTGACCTTTGTTTTTTTTTAAAAAACAAACAAACAAAAACAACATGACTGATGTAAATTTAGCTGATTGGAGTTTAAAGCTACCACGTCATTTTTCTGTAAATGATTTCACAGCTCAATTATCTAGTGCTAAGAGGTAAGCTTAGTTGTAATTATCTATTATAAATTATAATAATATTCTATAATTTGTATACCCTACTTTTTATCATATATATAACATACTACATACTATTATAGCATCATTCCTGTAACACAAGCTCCAATGTCCAATATTTTGTTTCAAAATCTGTATCAAAATTTGTATAATTTTATTTTTTTACACATGTACATCATATTATTATATATAGTATGTATAATATGTTTTTTTTAATGAAACAGGAACCGGAAATTTTGTGATGTTCTACTTTTTGTGGAGGGTGGGCTAAGGGACCAAAATTCGGCTGTTTATGCTCATAAAATTATCCTGTCTTCCGTGTCTCCGTATTTTCGACGAATTTTGAGTTCTTCTTCTACTAATGACATGGCTCCGATGGAATTAAGATTGATAATTCCAGGAATGAGAAAAGAAATTTTGGAATCACTTATCGAGTAATAATGAACTTCTTTTTGAGACCATAATATTCATATATATCAAACTATGTTCTTGTAAACCTTTAAAAAATATTTGGAATTTTAAAATCAAGAACAATAAAACAAAATACAAAACAAAGAGAATAAACTAAAATGTAATAATAATTTTGTCCCCTAGGTACATGTATACCTGTCAAGGAAATTTTGATGCAGCTAATATGTTTGACATGTATACAGGTTAGTTACTTTTTTTGAAAAAGAAGTTATAGTTCTTTACATTGCAAAATCTTTTTTTAAAAATGTAAAATATATAAATTATAAATAATGTACATGAAGATAGAAGTGGAATAAGTTTCTCTGCTTATGTACACACTAAAGTAACCGAATCTGTATCCATGGTATTTAAAAAATTCAGAGAAACTTATTCCACTTCTATCTTCACATATAAAACATTAATAACCATAATATAATAATTATTATTTCTGCTGTTGTCTTGTTCTCATTTAAACTGATAAAATAGGAGCAAAGCTTTTTGAATTGGAAGAACTACAGTTTGCTCTTGAGAAGTTCGTAGGTTATGTGAAACGGCCTGATAATTGTATCAAAATCTGGGAATTCGCGATCAGTCATGAAATCGGCAGTTTACTGGATATCAGCTATATTATCGCCAATATTAATTCAATTTATGATACTACCGATTTTCTCAGATTGCCTTTGCCAATGGTATACTTATTTTTTTTGAAGCAAACAAAAATCTTTTGTTTTACTGTGTTTTTTTTTTTACTATTAACAATGATTATTACTAAATTTTATATTATTTTATATTATTCATTATTATTGTTGTTGAGAAATCCATAATATGTATCTTTTTCATTTTTGATAGGTTAATATTATCATTTCAAAAATTCGGGAAAATAGTTATGAAGAATCTCTGACTTGCATCACAAAATGGATCAATTACGATCCGGATGCAAGAGCACCGTATTTGCAACACTTGAAACAATCGATAAATGATCAACCTGAAGAATTTCATCACAATTTCAGTTATGAATCTTTCTCTGATTTCAAACAGAAGAAACGGAGGACAAGTTATAATAATGTTTCAGAGGATGATGAGCTTTTTGTTTCATTTGAAGCTGTTCGACACATTCAAATTCCAATCAAGCGAACTTCCAGTTGTTCATCTGTTTTGAGTTCCAAATCAGAATCTTCGCCATTGATTTCTTGTCAAGGAATGGAAGTAGAACAGATGACAGAAAGTACCAACAGTATTAATAGTAGTATGGAAAACAGTTTTGATGAGGCGAGTCCTCATTCTAGCAGTGGTGATCATTCTGTTCCTGAAGAAAGTAGCAATGAGCAGAAAAAGGAAATGAAAAGACCAAGTCAAGGAAAAAAACAGTATTCAGTACCAGCAAAGAAGAGTAGAAAATCTCAAACCAATGGGGAAAAAAACTCAAAAGTTGATTCACAAAATGCTTCGTGCTCTTCAAGTAGCACAAAAATATACTGTTTTTGTCATGAAGAGTCTTACGGAAAAATGGTAAATGAAATGAAATTATTAATTATTATTTATTTTTATTTTGTTAAAAGCATAACTCTTGTCGATACTCTCATAGTATTGAGAAATAATAAAAAAATTGAAAATTATATTATACTGTTTCTTTATTTTAAAATTAAAATTTAGGTTGCCTGTGATAACTTAGACTGTCCTTATGAATGGTTCCATTTTCGCTGTGTTGGTTTCAAAAATTCATCAGAGATTCCAGACAAATGGTATTGTCGAGTGTGCTCATTGAGACTATAGCAAGTATTTAAGCCAATTTTATGCAAGGAGACAAAAAGTAACAATTTAGTAGTAAGTGGTATGATTCCTTTCCATATTATTACTATTGTTACTAATTTTTATGACAAAAGATTTTGAACATTTTATAGACTTGATAGAATATATATTATGCATAATAATTCTTACTATACTTACTTATATCTTATATCTTATAACACATCAAATGTAACTTATGACTTAGCTTATTATTCTGAAGTACTATAGTAACTTTTGGTGCTTGAATTTTAAAGTTTTTCGAACAAAAAAAGTTATAGAGAGTCATATTATATTAAATATTAAGTAAATGTTTTTGTATGTATTACAGCTGAAACGTAAAATAATAATGTACCATTTGCAACGGTACACAATATATGTATGTATACCCATAATATTTAATATTATATAAATAGTTTTTGAGTTTGAAGTGGATTATACGTTCTACAGAATCTGTAGAACTCGACTGAAAAATATAATTGTATTGTTTTAATACTTTTCAGTATTATTAAGAAAAAGGTACAACTATAACGAAAAAAAAATGACGAATATATCAAAGGATGCGTAATATTATAACTATTGTATAGAGTTATTGCAATAATTGATGCGGTTTGTGTTATGTATACTGTTACCATTTTTTGTCACAATAACATACTATGACTGAGATAGTTACATTTTAAATAAATAATGAATAATAAAGATTTAGCTTTTGTGAAAATAATTCAGTTTTTATTTTCTTTTTCAGTTTTAGCTTTCTAGATTACTGCATTGATCATAATTTATAATGTGTAATATATTCATATTTTCACTACAATTTGAATAGGTTTTCATAATTTGGTGCATAATTATTTTAAAACAAAGTAAACAGTGTACATTTTATACAAAAGTTTCATTTTACAAAACACTACAACATATTATATTATATTATGCAATACTACACCGAATAGACAATTGTGACAAAGACATACAACATAAAAAATTAGTTTTTTAAGCTACATAATTCTTCTTCTCTTTTCTTATGGATAAAGCTATAATATTATAAATTATAATAATTGTTTACATATTCAAAGCAGGAAAGATAAAGATGAAAGCTATAATATTATTATAACTTGATGCTTGATTATGTTACAATCACTACAAGAGAAGTATTTGATGAAATATCTGCTTGTATATTATTATTTTATTTTTTGTATCAAATATGTACAAAAGTACAAAAATGCAACGCATTCTTCCATACTAGT
>JAQGBH010002078.1:0-26883 GCA_034698265.1 Sminthurinus aureus
AGCATAAAAAACTGAGTCGGATAGTATAGGTCTCATCTCAAAAGTCGCGGAGCACCCCGGGTACTTCCATTGTTAGATGAACAGATGAAATTGTGAGTGGATAAGGAGCAGCGTGATCATCCGAGTTTTTCATGGCAGAAAAAGTAGACTAAAGAGCTAAAGACTAAGGAGAGAGAGGAAAAAGTTTTAACTTGTATAATGAGTATTTCCTTCTTCCACTCTTCTTTTAGTCCATCCAACTTCTTTTCTTTTACTACAGTTGTCTCAGGGCTCTCTCTCTCTCTCTCTCGCTGTAGCCCTCGCTCTATGTTGTATGTTGTACGTTCAAAAGACTGGGAATCTGATTGAGATGTAGATGTAAAGATGAAACAGTTTCATAAATACAGTGCTGTAGACAATGTACAATGTACATATATTTACATTTCATATTGAGAAATATGATAGGCGAGTTAATAATCAAAGCAGAGTTGTAGAAAGTAGAAAGTAGAGTATAGAGTACAGAATGCAAAGTGTAGAATGTGGAATGTAGAAGCATCCGTATTCATTCAAGTAGAACAAACTTAATTTAAATTATGAATATAAAATCCATAACTTCATTAACTAACTCCAAAACCGGTCTAGACTCCGAAATCTAGATGCCAGAATCCAGAGTCTAGAGTCTAGAGTCTAGAGTCTAGTCTACACTTGACTACAATAGACTAGAATATGTTTAGTAACTATCATGAATATAATTAAAATATTCAGGGATGACATATCTATAGTAAATAGTCTAGTGTCTAGTAATACACATATATCCGTTGTACCTGTACATTTTTATATAGATATTGAGTTTGATTGGATTGCATCGGATTTTTAATAAGTCTAGACTCTAGACTCTAGAACCTAGAATCTAGATTCTTCTAGGTAATTAAAAAATTCAGGTAGATTTTGTTTCGATAGTCTTATCAATCTTACAAATCCAATCCAATCTAGTAAAGCATATCTCAATTTTTGACTCTTGACTCTTGACTCTTGATTCTACATTCTACACGCTTCTCTAAAACCTAAAACACAGTAGTGTATTGTCTATTGTCATTCATTGTTCACTGTTCACTGGGCAAAGTTTAAAAATGTATAATAAGATTAATGAAATCTAATTGCTGGGAGAAATCACAAGGGTATTTCTAACTTTCTTCTTGTTCCATCCTCATCCGATGGTACAGAGTACAGTGTACAGTGTACAATTTGTACACGTTGTGACATAATAGGAGACTTGGAGACTAGGACAAGGTACAAGTGTTCCAGTTCCACTTTCTCCAGTCATTTCATTATTAGTCATTGAGAAATTAGGGGAAAGATCCAGGAATCCAGAGTCTAGAGTCTAGAGTCCACAGGGAAAATGGGAATACTTGTAAACGTACAGATTAAAATATGCATTACACGTCTAACGTCTATGTGATGAGGTACGTGTATGCACGTATAATGTAAATGGGAGGAATTAGAGAGTTGGAAGGGCGAGAAGTGAATAAATGAAGTAGAAATCGTCAGAGAAATCTTGGAACTTGAGTCTTGAGTCTTGAATCTAGAGTCTAGAATCTAGAATCTAGAATCCTGAGTCGTGAATTCTCGGGGGGGAATGAAAGGAGCTCTCTTGGAGTAGACCTACAAATCTACGAATCTACGAACCTACGAACCTACGAACCTAAGAAGCTAAGAACCAGCGCCGGAACTATTGCTGTTGGCCAAGAGCCCCAATGGGCAAGATTAGGAACGTCTTTAGAAACTAGAATTAATACGTAACCACTAATGGATTCAAAATCGATCCTGTACAGCCCAATTTTCATCTTCTTCTATTTCTTTTTCCGATTCGGATCAAGGATTCAGCCCGAGGTCTTTGGTATGGTCTACTCTTGGAGCTTCCTCTTTCTTTCGCCTTCATTTTTAGTTTCAGTTTGAATTTGGTGCTGATACTGACTGAGAGGAAAATGGAAGTGGAAGTGGAAGTGGGAGTGGAGGTCGAAATTGATGTGGATGGGTAGCTGAAGGGATTTCCTCAATACTTAAAAGATTAGCAAGTACGCACAAAATAACTAACAACTATTCAACTCGCAAAGAATCTATAACTATCCAATATAAACACATATACATGTACTGTATATCTCGAGTTATCTTGGGTAAAGTGTACCGTACAAAACTTTCTAGTTTGTAGTTTGTATGTCAAGCATGTACAATGTACAAGGTACAATGTGCAAAATGTAAAGTGTAAAATTCATGTATGGCTTGTATTGTGTATGCTTTGTCATGGGTTTAGCTCTAGCTATACTATCTAGTATCAACAAAATTTCCTTCCTCTAGAATCTAGAAGCTTCTAGATTCCATAGTCTAGACATTTGTGGTTCTAATTTGCAGAGTACCGGTGCCACTGCCAATTCCAGTGCAAATTGTAGCAGCGATATGCAAAAATGACTTTGCAAATTCTTGGAAATCCATATATCCCTATTTTGTATTTTGTATTTTGTATTTCGTATTTATTATACCATGGAGATTGTGGATAGTTGATGGCTCATGTTTAGTATTGAAGAAAGACGTATATTGTAGATAGATAGAGAGGGAAAATAATCCAAGAAATAAATGGAATTAAGATCTGTCATCATCTCAACGAGAGTCGACGAGGCTTTGAAGATGAAATGTGTGTAGCTTCTGTGAATATCGAATGTTGTGTACAGAATTGAGAATGGAGAATATGTAAAAGTATTTAAAATTTATGTAGATTCTCCTGGAAGAACTGTATAGAGTATAGAGTATATTGTATATGTAGGAAGGAGCTCCAACTCTTGTACATAGGGATAAAAAATCAATTGGTGAGCTTTGAGCTTTGAGTACGGAGCATTGAGTATTGAGTAACGAGTATCGAGTATTCACCAGGGAAATTTAGTTTGTCTTTTCTTATACCATATAAATGGTACACAGTACACAGTACACAGTCTTAGTTGCTATCTATTACCTACATTCTACATGTACTTTTTCTACTATCATGAAAATTGCTTGTAAGCGTCACGGATCAATTTCCAAAAACCTACAACTAAGCTTGACTACAAACTACAACTATCAACTATCAACTATCTACAAATGAAATTCCATAGTCAATTGCCCTAGTCTTACTTGTTAGTCTTAGTCACATTCATCATGCTTGATGCTCCAACTAGTTAAGCCTCTCATTAAATATCCATGTCCAATGTTTAATAGGAAAGGAAAAGGAATTCAAAGAGACACAACTGACTTGTAATCGAGTAGCTCGAATTATTTTTATAAATGATATTTAAAAGAACCTATTTTTATGGTGCGTGTTCTTGAATGGATCACAAATTTGGCGAAATCTTTAATCTTTAAATAAAATAGCCAACCAAAATTTTACAAAGTTTGTGATATTTTATTGATTTGTGTAAAAAGGAAGTTTACCGTTGAGAAAAGGTGATAACTTGATAAATGTATTAAGAAAAACATGCATGGTGCACATTTTACATTGTATATTGTTTGTGTAAAATCTTAAAAGTTTGGGTTAGTTTGGTCTAAGATAAAATAACTTTTTATGTTGTTGCCTTTTTACTTTACACTTTACACTGAAACTGGGGTATGTAAATAAATGGTGCATGTATTGAAGATATTGTGCAATGTAAATGGATAGATATGAAAGCTTTACACGCACGCACATTACAAAACCCCAGATTTAGTTTTTGATCCCCCGCAAGCTCATCGAGAATCGAGCATCGAGAATCGAGAATGGAGTTAGCGTGTTCCCGTTCCACAGTTTTACAACCAGTCTGATATGATTTGAACCACGCAGGCAAAGAAAGGAAAATGGTGCCAGTAGTATAAAAGTACAGAGCAAGGGAGAACCGCGAACAGAGGCGGCAGTAATGTAGACCATTCTCAGGCATTGCTCGAGTCTCGAGTCTCTAACTTGAAGGAGTGTAAAATGTTCAATGTACATTGTATGTGGAATGTGGAGGAAAAGTACTAAAGTACCACACACATCATAATACAACCTAGTTGATAAAAGTACCTTTAGAGTTGAGAGTACATGAAAATAAATCCATTGTTTTCCCTTTCCTTTTTCTGTTAAAATGATCTCGGTACATGCTCCGAATGTTAATTAGTTTATTTCTGGTCATTATGACGGAAATTATACCGGTGATTTGCTATAAATCATTTGATTTAAGTCGAGCCCTACTCCAAACTCTAAACTCCAAACTCCAAACTCCAGTCTCCAACTCATTACTCGTACAAAATTAAGAAAGAACAAGAAACAGAACAAGGGAACAAAAACCGCAAACAAATTAATGAACTCCCAAGCACAAATCCAAATAGAAATAGAAATACAAATACAATAGTGGAGCAGAATAGTGAAACTGCATGTAATAAACAAAGGACTGTTTCCTTCTCATGTTCTTCATACATGTGATTGCTCTTTATTAATTCCTCATTCCTCACATTACACCATGCACCATGGACAACACTCAATACACGCCACATGACACAATTTTTTCCATGTAAATAAATGTACTAGTATTTTCTAGACATTTCCCACTACGCACAACACTTAAATTGATAAAGTGAAACGGTAGTTTTGGTTCACTATTAATTACGCCGAGTTACTTTTTGGTTATCTTTTCCAAACCTATTACAAAATTTTAATTGCAGTCTAGAATCTAGAATCTAGAATCTAGAATCTAGAGTCTGGTGTTTGCGAGCTCCTGATTTCTAATTCCTAGCTGCTGGTTTCTCTTGGTTGGTGGCTGGTGGAAAGTATATTAACAATATATTTATTAATTTTCTGATACCATAAGAAGCATGTCCATTGTAGATTCTAGATTCCAGATTCCAGATTCAATTCCAACATGCAACATTCAAAACTGAGCTGTTATTATTAATTAAGTCGTCCCTTCTTAAATTTTATATTGAAACATGTACATGCAACATATCTGTATATATGTGGAGAATGTATGTGGAGTCTGTAGTAGGGAATATGGAGCATGGAGTTTGGAGTAAACTACCCCGCAGAGCTTGTACCTAATCTTATGTGTAATCAATCAAAGGGATCCAATTTAAGATTTTATAATATGACTTGTTGTCTGCTTCTCCCTTTATTTTGAAGCTCAAGAAGCCCTTTTTCATTCACAACACATCTACATACAGTTTGACTGCTGACTGTCGACAGTCAATTCAATGAGATTTGTCTGTAGCTGGTTGGTGGTTGGTAGTCTGTATTATTTAGTTCTGAGGAATTGTTATTAAAAAGGAAACGAAATTAAAACTGGCAGCTTAAAACTGAAAACAGAACACATTGGATATTTACTGTGTACTGTGTACTACGTACAAAATTACCTTTGCCTCCTTTTAAATTATTAGTAGGAAAAACAAGGATATGAAATATGAAACATGAGGATATGAGATGTGAGGCAAGAGAGTGAATTTGTTTTGAGTTTTGAATTTTGATGAATCGGATGGCATGTAACTTGAGGAGGATTTGTATTTGTGCACGCAAGAAGAGCAGAGACTAGACGAAAAGGGAAGAGAAAAGAAAGAAAGAAAGAAAGTGCAGTGAAGGAAGAGGAATAGAATGCGATTTTGAGGCTGCTGGCTGGTGGCTGCTGCGCATTACAAAATACAAAGAGATGAAGAGAGAATCAGAATCAGAATCATGTGCGATAGATGCATAGCTTTCATAATACAAGGTACAGAGTACATTATGTAGTCAAGGATATCTACTTTCTGGTTTCTCTTTCTCTAAAACTCCTTCCGGTAATTAAAACCACAACATCAAAACATTATTTTGTTGACAAGGCTTTATATTTATATTTATTTGAGTATTTGAGCATTTGAGCAGCCAGGCCAGAATTCAATTACTAATTCAGCTAGTACGATAAAGGACAGGCACTTTTATGCACTATGTACAATTTACAATTTACATTAGACATGTTACATCATTTCCTCTTTTAAATCACTCACTTAAATTACTGACACAGTTGCAACCACTTGTTTAAGAAAAATAGCAAGAGTAGAACAGAAAATTTAAAAATTTTAAATACTGCTGTTACTTTAAAGTGCAGACAAATGCATTGAATAATTTGTCTACTGTTTCCACTTTTGTATTTTGTACTTTATATGATCCCTCACGTTGTCACATTTCTATCTTGGCTAAAGTGTAACGAGAAATTTCGTCTATGCTCTAGGTTCTAGACTCTAGATTCTAGATTATAAAGCTTTAAATTTACTAGTACTAAGAAGCTTCGGCGCTCTCTGTACGTTGCAGATTGTACATTGTACATTGTACATGTTCTGTGTTCTTTACAGTAAAAGAGCTAATTTTCTCTCCTTCATTTTCCCACTTGTTTGTTTCAAAAAAGGGTCCGTTACCATGCTCCCACTTTTTTCGTTATCATCGCCCTTGTCCTTCTCTTTGTCTTTTGTCTCAAATGTTGAAAAGGAAATTTTTGAAACAAATTGCATATGCAAAAGCGGATAAAATTGTCAATTTTTTTCATGAAAAACTTGCTTTGGGCAGGACAAGATTCGGTTCAACTCAACTCAATTCAACTCAAGACTCTACGCTCTAGACTCTAGACTCTAGACTCTAGACTCTAGACTCTAGACTCTAGACTCCGGACTCTGCTTCTGAGTTTCCGAGTTTATCCAGGGAAAAGTGTTTTAAGGAGAAAGTGCAGAAAGAAGATAATTTACGATGTTAAGATAACTTATGAAAATGAAACTTTCTCTCTCGTTCCTCTCAAACTTGAGCCTTGCTTGGTATCTTGCGTCGTGTGTCTTGTGTCTTGCGCTGGTATTAGATTTAACGCCTCTCTCGCCTACACTGCCACGGCTTTCAAGAAAATTTCGTTCCTTTTGTTTTTTGTTCTTATAGTGATTTTTCAGCTTTAGTTTCAGCTTCAGTTACTCAACATTCAACATATGCGTGTTTCTAGCTGTTAGTTGTTAGTTGTTAGTGCTTCGAGCAAATCCTTTTATGCAATACTCTTCTCAATGCTCTACACTTTAAACGAGGAAGAAAGTTACATCCTTCAAGTTCAAGTAATTCCGAGTAAAATAATAAAAGGCGCGTGTCATTTTTTTGTTATCCTAATATTCATGCTGCAATTCAAAGTACAAAGTACTCGTGTGTACAGTGTACAGCTTACACATGCATTTTTCTGGTATGGCCAGCAGCAATGAACAAGACATAAGAGTGTTGATACAACATGGATAATGGATGATGATGGATAAATATGCACTGTGTTGGTTGTAGGTATAAGAAATAACTCGTATATTAGCTACAAACGAGATTTACAATCATCATCATCATCATTTTTCATCAGCTAGTCAAATGACCAAAATTTGAAAGTATCCGAGCTTTGTACTTTGTACACTCGACAGTGGACACTGGACAGGGAACGTAAAACGTCGAGCGTCGAACATGTCATGATATAACCAAATTAGTTTTTTTCTCCTTATCGTTCGTAATGGTTCAAGCAAAGGGAAATTTCCTCCACGGAACAATACGGAACAAGGAGGAAAAGACAGAAATTGAGCAGGGACAAAATGCACTACATTCTACACTCTACTCTAAAGTACAATGCATAAATGCGCAATACCTGAGAGTGCGACACAATTCAACACAACGCAGTCAAGCCCAATAGAGTCCAATGATTGGAATAGGATAGAGACGATTAGACCAATGAATAAAAAAAACATACAACAAAACAAAGTGTATAAAATATAAATGTACAGTGTATGAATATTACGTATATTATCATGGCACTATGAGTTTGACGTTGGACGGTGTAAAAGTTATTTTATTGCCAATCATACGCATGTCAAAATAAAATGCAAACATGTCATAAAATCCTGTTCTTACTTTCCTTTTGCTCCATTTGGTTTGGTTTGGTTTACTTTTGTCTCTTGTTCTCATGGTCAAAATGGAAATGGAGCTATGCTAAAGCTCCATTTACTGTGTAGTGAAAAATGTACAATGTACGTTGAACATTGAACATGTTCCTTTGTAGTTTGTAGTTTGTACATTTGTCTCTCACCAATTTTCCTCGTCAGCTGAATAATCTTTTGCACAAAATGTCTATATTCTGCTCCATCAAAATGGTTACACATTGGACAATTGGAGTAGTATTCAAAAGGAAAACAACAACTTCACAGCGCATACCAGTAGTGTACAATGTAAAGTGAGCAAAAGGAAGGAAAGTTGAATGGGTCGAAGGAGTTTAACAGTAATCGTGGCAGTAGTATAGTAATAACAATAATAATAATAATAATCCTTGTCTTATCTAATCTTTCTCAATCAACGAAACAAAACAAAACAAAACAAAGCCAAGCAATGCCTTGCAAAAATACTAGTAAAACAAAAAGGTACAATACAAAATTCACAATTCACAATTCACCATACACCATACACCATACACAGCACGAACCGTGTCATGAACTTGTGTTGTACAAACTGTAATACGGCAGAGTATCACCATTCCCCATGTTCATAGTGTAAAGATGTGAATATAGATTGTATCTAGATTCTAGATACACATATACACACAGGCTTTCCACCTTCCTTCAAATTTTTACACTATTAAATATTAAAGCTAAACTGTATTTAATATCATGTACACTACACACTACATCATCATTTTGTATGGTGAATGGTGAGTTACTGAGCAACTTTTGTTGAAACCTAAATAAGTTTAATAGTATTAATAATAATAATAATCACTGACAGGTAGTAACAGTTAATGTGGTACCTTTTTACTTTTTACCGTATGCCATATACGAATAATGAGCAGAGTAAAACACTATGCATGACCCAGGAATCACCAACCTACAACCTACTGTACAACACATTTGGTAAAAGCTAACACCTAAAAAGTCCAAAGTCCAAAGTCAGCAAGTGAAAAGCAAGGCGGTGAAAGTAGAGAAAGTTGAATAAACCACTTTGTTTTGCTTTTGTTTTTGTTTTGAATTTTAAAGTAGGTCCAACTCTCCTTTATTCGGACATTGTTTTTTCGAATACTTGAAATTTTGTGAGAAATGGTGCTCATATATGGAATGTACTAGCTGTACACACTAAAATATTATGTAATATTACAGATTATTATTATTGCTCTAACTTGAAGTCAGGGGCTAGAAATACTTTTTCTCTGGTGTGTACACGTTTTCTGCGTCTTCCCTCACAAAATATGTCAAGCATGTTGAAGATGTACAGATGTGCAGATGTGCAGATGTGAAAATGCGAAAATGTGAAAATATCAAGAGGCTGAACAAGTTGAAGTTGAAGAAGAGGCAAATTCTTGAGTTTGTGGGTTCTTGAGTTGTCGAGTTGTCGAGTTCCTGAGTCAAATGACATACATTAGCTTGGAACTTGGAATTTCTTGTCAAAATATGTATCTAACTGTAGAATTCCGATTGTAGAATGTAGAATGCTCAAGTTTTCTCTACCTTTCTCAGTGCTCACATAGTTTGTTCACTTGATACTCCATACAACACATATGTACAACGGGGAGCAATGTACAATAATAATACAATAACATGCAGTCGCTCTAACATAGTAACATACCAATGAGAACATATCCACGGCCTACAGTCCACAGTCTACAGTCTACAGTTGAACCAGGAACATTTCTTGCTCTACTAAAATACAATACAATACAATCACTGTATGCACAATATTTGCTCTTCTGCTGTCCTACTGTCTTCTTCTTCACTTACTCCTTTTCCTACTAATACAAATAAACAACTAAATGAATTTCAGACCAAACAATCCAATCCAGTCCAGTCAAATCCAACTCAATCCAAACCAGTCAAATAAATGATTGAAAGGTAAATATTCCGTCTGTTTTTTATTTAAGGAGAACCATAAAGTCCGAGAACTAAAAAGCTCTAAGTATTTGTATTTGTATTTGTATGTGTACTTTCTGCTTTGTATGGCACTTTGTATAGCACGTTATACACAATACAGTACAAGTCAAAAACCCTCGACATCCACAGTGGAGTTTCTTTAAGGAAAACTTAAAGTTAAGTATGGTATTTCTGACTTGGAACATTGTTGGAACATTGGAGAATATGGATTGGGAGAGGAGAGTGCGTCAAAATAATAATCATAATAATAATAACAATTATGTTGACTTTTACCAAACAAAGTTGTATGTAATGGGTAATGGGCAGCGGGACTTTTTAAATATAAATATGATAAAAGTTTACTTTTTATTTACTCTGGCTGACCTGGCCTGGTCTGGTTTGACACATGATAATCATAATAGCAAAGAGCTTAAGGCGCCGAGCGTAAAGGAATAAAGTACGCACAATGTACAATGTACAATGTAGAATTTAGAGTGTACAGTGTATAGTGTGTACAGGGAGGACATATTAATATGTTGTTAATATTTTAAATATGCATCATGTAGTCAATAGTCAAATATCAAATATCCTGTCAGAGGAAATTAAATTGAAGGACGACATGTCTCTTTCTACTGTTTATTTATTTGTACACGCCACATGTCTACCTTTCTACTTTCTATCCATTCAAGCAGCCAAGCAGCCAAACAGCCAACCTACAAACTACAAACTACTGTGTATTTAAAGTAGAAAGTACATAAGCCACGAGCTCTGAGTCCACGTACTAAATACTACAATAAATACTAAAGACATTCAACCTCGCACGGTGCATAATACATTACAAATGTAATATATATTATGTGTACAGTGAATGCGGATAATTATTGGAATCGACAGTTTACTCTAGACTCTAGACTCTAGCCTGTTACTCCTATTCTTTGAACTGAACTGGCTCTGCTTCAGGTTCTGGTTCTGGTTATGATGGGGAAATTCAGCCTGGGGAAAAGGGGGAAAAGACAAGACAAGAAAAGGCAAGGACGAAAATGAAAGGCATGAAACGTCACAATATACAATATACATTCTACATTCTACACACTATGTGCTTTTCATAGGCATACACTTGTATAAATAAAGGACAAAGCTTTATTACAAACTACAAGCCCCGGAGCAAACCGGAATGAGAAAGTCAGATGTTGAATTTATACGTTAAACTGTACACTGTACATTGTACATTGTCATTGTACATTTTGAGAGTATCAAGAAATCAATATTTGTCTACATTGTACACTGTACACTGTACACCGTTCACATTCCTCAACGTGCCATTTGTACATGTACATATACCTGGAAAGAAACTGGAATAAATGGGACGGCTTCTGAAAATAGGATGCAAACTTAGAAACTGTAAGTGGCAGACAAAGGGAAAGGCAGGTGTATCAAGTTAAACGATATGAATTCTAGTTTTATTCTAGACTCTAGACTCCAGGCTCTAGGTTCTAGATTCTAGACGCTAGACATTTCCATTTATACACATTATACATTCATACAGTCTGCTGGTCCTTTTCTTTGTAGTCCGTTGTGCAACTCTGTTTAATTGATATAAACAATAATATGATAATATGTACGCACATTAGTACTGAGTATTGAGTATTGAGCATTGAGCATATCATAATTGTACCTATAGCTATCATGCCGTATTCCTGGTCTCTACTATCTACTGCCTATGCCTACGGTATTATTATTACTCTCAAGACAAGTCAATTGATGTTTCCACAAAAGCTCGTGATATTCCAACTCTTTACCTGTTCTGCTCTTGTTATTATTACTGTAATCATTACCGATACTACTGCTATAGTACTGATAATTGTCTCGGTACTTGTGTAAGATTATCAAGCATGAAGCATGGAGCATGGAGCATTGACTATGGAGTGAAGAGAAGAGAGAATACAGTCATTATTACGTATGTAAATAGGCAAAGAATAAATTAAGCCATCTTGAGCACGAAAATACAGATATTAAATATTGAAGGCACACTTAGTAATAACTAATGAAATGTCTTACCTTCACTTTCCCTCTCTCTTGTATTTTACCCAGTCTAACAGTTTTCAACAGACAACAGACAACGTACAACAAACTCAAGGCTCAAGGCTCAATGCTCAATGCTCAAGACTCTAAAGTGAAGACTTTTACTGTGTGCTCTGTATCCAATTTCACTCCATGTACAATGTACATAAGACAGCGTTTCTAGCTTCCAGTTTGTAGGTTCTAGGTTCTAGATTCTAGATTCTAGACAAAACAAAAGTTATTCATTAGTGGATGCTCTTTTGTGTTTGTACTTTGTACTAGTGCAGAAATAACGGGTCCATTTTACTGTCTATTTATTTACATGCACTAGGCCCATAAATTTGGCAATAAAAATAGTAAATAGACAAATTCTTGTGACAATAAGCTCCATCTGATGATTTATGCAATGTAGATGGAAATTAATCATCATGTTGATATTGATATTGATTTATGACATTGGAGGAATTAATTGGCTTTTTATGTGATTTAATTGAAAAATGATTCCATACCTATCCATATACACCCTGTCCCACGAAATTAGTCGCGAAGGTTTTTTTGAGTTTTTTTCCAAACGGGCAACGCTAGGGAGTTGTTGATTTTTTGTGAAATGCATACCAGCATCACACAACATATTCTAGGGGAAAAGTTTTCAAATTCAACTCTATTTGGATTTTATGAATTTTTTTCAAAAATTTGTTGTCCCACGAAATTAGTCGCTTCTCCATTTTTGCACGTAGGGCAACAAATTTGGGAAATTTATGATGAAAATGTTGTTTTCTAACGTTTAGAGCATGTGTGATTAGGGTAGGGTCAGTTTTTATCCCATCCAAATCGGTTAAATGGCTCAAAAATGACACCCGTTTTTACATGTATTTAAATGGGAAAAAGTCAAAAATCATGACTTTGATGAACAAAAGTGCCCACAAAAACTGAACCACGAGGTTCCAAGAGCTGAAATTCAAAATACAATACTGCCACAATCAGAACATCGGTTCCGTACTTGTGTATAACAGTAGATATATAATTAGACGTATTTACTAGATGCATTTGCACCGGCTTCTTGCTCCACACTGTACAATTTACATATTATTTTCCCTTACCAATGTTCATGTGGATGTGGATTCTAGATTCTAGCTAATTAATAAATATGGTAGGCAGTTGCAACGCTTCAATTCACATCATTTCAATCCACAAAAATATGTACGAAACTCGACACTCGACACTCGACACTCGAAACTAGGCACTAGACACTACTGCACAGTCCATACTGCATAGGTTTCATGTATTACAAGTATTTTACTTAAAACTTAATCAGCCTTCATTTTAAAACAGGAAGGCGATCGAGCCGCAATCTTCAGGTTTTCAGAGTCTCAAAACTCGTTATACTAAACATAAGTCAAAAGTAATTAAATTCAATATTAAATGCTTGTGAAGGAGTAATTTTGTGCAAAACCTTGTGTATTTACAAAGAATTGTGCTCAATCCACAACCGTATCTATGGTATATCTACATCCATATCTCGATTCTAGATTCTAAGTGGATTCATAAGTATTTGCAGATGCATACACGGTGCAGTCACTATTTAGGTTTTAATAGTTGTTGTAAGCATGACGACTACAGAGATGAGAAAAAGTGTGTGTACCATATGTAATAATTTCAATTTAATAAAATATTCATGCAAGAGCAAAAGTTTAATACAGTTCAACATCAGGAGAACCAGATAGAAGAATCTGGAATTTCCATAATACTTTTTAATGAACAAACTCGAATCTCGAATCTCAAATATCGAATCAAAACTTTTTTCCTCCTACTTTTTACATGTACTTAATTTTATAATTACACTAAGTTTTAGATTCTAGATTCGCATAATTTGGAATTCAAAAGTCACCCAAGGACCAGGATAACTTGAGTCCAAGAAGGTAAAGTTCATGACTCATGAGAGGTGAAGCAAATTTAAAGGGTTATAACTTTAGATCGTATATAAATTTGACCCGGACTGATCTTGGTGGATAAATTGTAAAAGAGGCCAGTAGCAACAATAGTTTACAACTATTCTTATAACTTGTAACAAAAACAAAAACGAAAAAACAAAAGAATCCGGATGAACCAGTTTTTCTGTTAATTTTCTTCTCTAGTTTAAAGTTTCACGGTTGAGTTTGTCTGTTTAGCAGCAGATTCAGATTCGTTCTCAGCTAGAAATTCTAGAAATTCTAATTCTTACGCAGATATTTGTCTTCCTGGAACCTGGAAAAAAGTTTCGGGTGCAGGCAGGGACTCTGAAATACGTTGTGAAAAGTTTTATGCTCCTTGTGCTTTGTTTTTATTTTTTATTATTCTGCAAATTTGGCATGTACGTTGTACATTGAACATTGAACATGGAAACAACTAATGTATTATTTATATGCAAACATGGATTTCTGAAAACAGTGTAGATGTATGCATGTTTTAATAAAGAGTTTTTAAGCGGAAATGTTAGTATGAATATTTCAAAAATAGAGTGTTTACTCAACACTGTACATTGTACATTGTACACAAAATGGAAGGATACATTAAGAATTATTGTAGACATTTTTTATTTATAGTTTTTGGTCGTTGCTGGTTTATTAAATTGACAGGGTCTAGTTCTAAGTTGTACAATAAATAGTTGTGCAGGACTTGAGGCTGAAGACTCGAAACTCGAAACTCGAGAAAACAGTTGAGGAAGACTTTCACGCCTTGCGAGAGAAATACAGAGAAAAGTAACAGTGGCAAAAAACAAGTTGTACTTTTTGACTTTCACTTTCTTTCTCGGGCGTCTACGTTCCCCATTCTGCATACAAGTCATTTTAGCTACTGTTAGTTGTTTTTTGTTTGTGTTTTTTTGCTCCTGTTTGTTGTTTGTTGACTCTTGTATAATATTATTTTCTCTCCCATTTCGTAAGTTGAGTGTGGAGTGCTGAGTGTCTAGCATCTAGTGTCAAAATGTAGCCTGTCATGTCTCTTCCTGATTTATGCGCAAGCAGAGGGAAATCTTTGTAAACAGAAACTAGTGTAATATTTGAAAGATTAATTCATGCATAAATTAACGAGTGAAACAACAAACAACAGAGCGGGCTAAAACATGAGAGCACATTTTGTGCACAACAGCAAATTGTACAACATGCACAAATTTATGAGAATTTTGTAATCGCACTTAGTCACTATCTGCTGAATTTGAATCTGAATCTGAATATGAGTCCGACTTGTGAGTGCATATTCTTGTGTTTCTTGGGAAATTTCTTGCATCTTCTTTCGCTTTGATTTCTATTTCTGCTTCTGTCATTGCGTCATGCGTCATGTGATATTTTTCGTCGAGTTTTCTTAGTCAAGTGTAGATTCCAAATTTCAAATAGATATTAGGATGTCAAAAAAAGGACTTTTTGCAATCCTCATTTGCCCAATTTTCATTTCGGCGTACTTTGTACACTGTACACATTTATTTATTCTTGCGTTAGAAAAACTGGAAAACCAGTGATTTTCTGTTTTCTCTTATAAAAATTGAGCTGTGATATGTCGTCTTTACGTATTTGCGTATGACGCCCAAGAATTTAAAAGTCTGAGTCTGATTTTGAGTCTTAGTTTGAGTCTTCATAAGCTTTTAGCAGATTAACCTAGATAATTCTTCTTCTTCTTATGTTTCGTCAGCCATTGATAATGGATACAGAAACAGAAACAGATGCAGTATTTTCTGATGGTGACACAACAAGAGAGCTCAGTCATTTTCAGTTAAAAATTGAAAAGTGCCTCAGCGGAATGTTTTTGAAATTACTTATTTGTTGATGAAAAAGAATATTTCTTGCTACTCCAATCCAATCTTAACGAGTTTCAGCTTAACCCATCAAATTTTTACGATTAGCCATTGATTTGGTTTGGATTGGCTTGAGATGATGTGCAAATTCCAAATCACACATGTCACATGTCAAGTGTAACTTGTATTTTAGTGCTCATTATTAAATTTGAGTTAGTAGGGAATACGTGTATTTCCTTAGCAATATTTTAAAATAGCACAACGGTTGAATTGGGAGCAGGTAAAATCTGGCAATTCAAAGAATCACAGAGCTGCTAGAATCTAGAATCTAGTCGGCTCTCTGAAGTCGTGGCATGAAGGTGTATTGTGTAAGAGCTCTCTTATCAATATCCTAAGTGCAGCTAGGCAAAGGCCTGGGTTATTTTTCTATCTTATCTATTTTCTTTTCTACTACTGTTTCTATCTACAAGTTCAAACTTCGATTGTGTTGGCCTTGGGCCTTCACAAATCGCCATGTACACCCAAGAAAACAGTAAAAATCATCTCCACGGAATAATTTTGAAAGTGATTAATGATCTTACTCCTAATGATTATCTACTAGCCATACAAAAAGTCGTCGATCCCAAACATGTGACATCCTTTGGAAGAATATCTGGTATTTTCTATGGTGTTTTTTTCGATACAAGTGATACTCTTGACAAGTTCAAGGTAAAGAAAAAGTTAAGTGTTAAAGATCAAGAGTTAGATGTGAGTATTTATGCACCTAAAGTCAAAACCATATTCATTAAAGGAGTTCCACTTGTAAGTGATATTACACCAATTCAGTCTTTCCTCTCCAACTATGGAGAAGTGAAAGGCGAAATTCAACGTCTCAAAGTCAAAGATGCGCCACCGGGATTTGATCATCTATTTTCACATACCCTCGTCGCTAAGTTAATTTTTAAAAAAGGAGTAAAAGATATTCCGGAGAATCCTCTTGTCGAATTAAATGGTGATGTGATGACAATTAAAATTGAATACGGTGCAAAGAAATGCAGAATTTGTCATGAGAGAGGACATGAAGCAAGGTCTTGTACTAAGAATGATACTGAATATCCACCTATTTCACAACCACAATCAACAAGTTCTACTACCACTACTACTGCTACATCTTTACATGATAATAATAATGTCAACATAATTTCGGAAGGAAAAATGGATGAGGATGAATTCAAAGATGGAGAAGAATCTGATGCTGATAGTGTAACTGAATTACAAAGTATTCCCACATCTAACGAAAATACAAGTAGTGTCAACCCTCAAATTACACCCATTATCATAAAAAATCAGAGCAGAGTAGTCAAAGCGGAGAAAAAACGTGCTAATGAAAAAGATGCGGCTTCCTCGTCTAGTCCAGAACTAAAGAAAATAAAGAATCAACAACTTACTTCTCAAACTACTTGGAAAATACCCTCATTAACTCAAATACTTCAATCATATGATAAATGGAAAGATGAAAAAATTGGAAATGGACCGATTACAAACAATAAACAATTCTTTGACATGTTAAATGAATACCGTACATCTCTTCAAGCTGTTTCCCGTACAATATCTGTCTATTCATCTGATATAAGTGGTTTGAGACGACAACTCTACAATCTATCAGCCAAAGTCGAAGATCTAGACATCAAAAGTTTAATACGTGGAATTGCTGAAAACATCCCCACTACAATACCTCATGCCCAACCCGTCTAATTTCTTCAAAACTTTCAACATAGTATCGTACAAGAAAAGAAGAAGAAAAAATCGTGGAGGAAAAAAGAAAAAATCGCCGTTTACAAATGTATCAAGTAATGTAAACAATGTATTATGCTCATATAGATATAATTTTCCTAAAATATTATACACAAATGCATGTTCACTCAATTCTAATAAACTAGATACACTAGAAATACTGAGCTTAGAATATGATATTATAGCAATTAGTGAGACATGGAATAATGAAGAAAAGGATTTGAACATTTCTAATTTTAATGTTGTACATACTTTACGTACTGATAAAACAGGAGGGGGTACTTCCATATATATGAGAAAAGAATATAGGTACACAAGTTACAAAGATTTTATATATAATAGTAGTAAAGAATATGAAATTACATGGATTCTCATTAGACCTGCATATCTACCTAAGTCTGTTTCAATTATTGCTATTGCCTGTGTGTATATTCCTCCTGCTTGTAAAAATAATATACAGAGTAACCTTTTTAAATCTATATCTAGTGCATATGATAATATAATGAGAAAATATGTTAGCCCAGGTTTTGTCATCCTAGGGGATTTTAACAAATGGAATTATGCATGTAAACTAACTAACTGTACATCTCTAAAACAAATAGTTAATTTTCCTACATTTATACATAGTAATAAGAAAACTAAACTCGACCTTATCTTTACAAATATCTATGATTGGTATAATGTCCCTTTGTCTCTTGAACCTCTTAAACTCAGTCTTCAATATCATGTATGTATTAGTTTAGTACCTAAAAGTAATACGTATAAAAAATTGAACAATATAATCAGAGTAGAATATAGAGAATACACACAAGTAAATGCTGATAGTTTCTGTAATATGATGAGCGTTACTAATTGGAATGCTCTTTATAGTTCAAAATGCATAAATACTAAAGTAGAAATCTTAAATAGTGCAATGCACATAGCATATAATATTGCATTTCCTGTTAAAACCAAAAATGTACGTGTAAATGATCCTACTTGGATAAATGACAAAATACTTTCCCTGTCTAATAAATTGAAGGTGCTACATAATAATAATAAGGATGAATACTATACATGTAAATATAAGCTTAGAAAAGAAATCATGAATGCTAAAACAAAACATAATGGCAAAATTATAAATAGGTTAGAAACCTCCAATAGTTATAACTATCATAAAATTATTTCATCTATTTGTGGGTTAAAACGAAAGGAATCAGTTGTGAACCAAATATGTACACTCCATAATCATAGCCTAAAACATACATTGAACAAAATTAACTCATATTTTTGTGATATAAATAATACATATGAACCCTTACATAATAATCATAGTGATAATAATAATAATGTTATGAAATGGTTGGAAGTTTCTGAGAGTGATGTTCTCAGAAAATTTAAACTTTTATCTATTAACAAATCTAATGTACCTAATGCTTTACCACCAATAGTACTAAAATTAGTAGCTAATGGTATTGTGCCACTATACACACATATTATTAATTACTCGTATAAATATTATGTAGTTCCCTCACTATGGAAAATTGGTTATATTACACCTATACCTAAAGTTCTTAATGTTGTAAGTATTGAAAACTTAAGACCTATAACTCAAACAAATGTGTTTAGCAAAATAATGGAAGGTTTTATGTTTGACAGATTGTATGAACAAATTATTGATAAGATAAGCATGAATCAATTTGGTACCATTAAGAATTCCTCTACAGCTCATTATCTCATTTCCTTATACGACTTTATCCTTAAGAGTCTAGATGAAAAAGAAACATATGTAATTATTGTACTATTAGATTTAGCTAAGGCATTCGATCTTGTTGATCATAATATACTTATTGATTTACTTATTGAACTAAATGTATGTATGCATGATGTATATTGGTTTATGGATTTCCTTAAACATAGAAAACAGTGTGTAAAAGAAAATGTAACATGCTCTGAGATTATTCAAATTTGTAACAGTACTCCACAGGGAACTAAATTGGCTCCTTTGCTCTTTATTATTTTAGTAAACAAAGTATTATGTTCCTTTGAAAATACATTTTCTAATAATAATAACAATATTAAAGCATATGTTGATGATATGGTATTAGCTGAAGCAGTTAAATATGAAAACGAACCTAATATACAAATGTACCTTAACTCTATAAATGAATGTATGTACAATCATAAAATGAAACTTAACCCTGATAAATGTAACATGCTGATAATAGATTTGTCTAGAGGTAAACAATATAGTAATAGAGAACTTTCTGTAAATAACACGACGATACCAACTGTAAGCATAACCAAGTTATTAGGTATTATGATTCAAAATAACATAAAATGGGACGAACATGTAAATAGTATGTGCAGCAAAGCTTGTAAAAAACTGTATATTTTAAGGAAACTTAAAAATACTGGTCTTTCGAAAGAAAAACTAGTCAATATTTACGTTTTACATATACGTAGTGTATTAGAATATGGAGCTGTTTTGTGGGGCTCGAGTCTCACAAATTCCCTAAATAAAAGAATAAATAGTGTGGAGAAACGAAGCTTATCCATAATATGTAGTAGGTATGTAAGTAACAGTAATTACAATGCTATATGTGCTAAATATAATTTAACTAAAATAGAAGAAAGAAGAACCATTTTACTCAAAACTTTTGGTTTAAAATTAATGAAAAATAATAGATTTAAGTCTTGGATTGAGCCATACAAAACTAATATTAAACATTCCAGTAGATATAACTCCAACAAATATAATTTCCGTGTAGTGGCAACAAATAATGAAAGATATCGTAAATCCACTATACCTACTCTTATTAGAATATTACGGACACTTTAAGTGCAACATTTACGATTGTTATATATTATGTATGTAATTATATTTGCCTTCTTTTCTGCCGCGCCTCATCGGCGTTGTAAACCTCTTGTATTTCTGTTTTAGTTTTTTTTCCCCTTCTAGGTTAAGTTTCAACAACAACAAAATTATACATATATTGGCTACTTAACTATAAAAATTATGAAAATAACACTATCTTCAACATTGTTAACGTGTGATTCTGTTGTGTACGTGTTCATGTATTGGAAATCTTAATAAATATGAAATATAAATATAGAAAAAATCTAGACTTTAGACTCTAGATCGTGTAAAAATAGTGGATTGGATTGGCAGTTTTTAGCAAGAATTAACTTGTCTCTAGAATTTCACTGCTATAAAGAGGAGATTAAAAATACAAAAATCCACTCCTGAGTGAAATTAGCAAGTTGCAGTAATTTGATAAGACATTAAAAAGTTGTTTATGAACAAGATGGACATCTTGGAAAATTCCTGTTTATTGTACACTGTAAAAGATATAGTTCGATATAGAAGTAAAAGGGCATTTCAAGAATTATGGGAATATGAAATGAAAAGTCATCTCTTTCATATTCTTTAGTGCCAGCGAGATGAGACCAGGGCAATCCAAATTCAAGCCCCATTTCAAACGTCAAGTTGTTAACAACTGAATATATTTTTCTCCCAGTCTCAAATCTCAAATCTCAAATCTCAAGACTCCAGACTCCAGACTCCAGACTCTGGTTGTTTTGCAGGTCCGTTAAATTTGATAATGTGTGAGATGTTTGTGTGAAATGAATTGTGTGATACATAGGATGTGAGAAAGTAGCTGGAGAGTGAAGAATTGAAGTGGAGAGGACGAGTGAGGGGAAGAAAATGGTCCCAGGATATAAAGCACAAAGTGAAAGCTCGTTAGGAAGAAATGGAAAGAAATGATTTCTAATCTCATTAATCCTCCGGCTAATGGTTTTCAAATGCCACACTAATGAATGACTTTAAGCTCCGTGTGTAACACATCACCGTCCTCATCATTTAAAATATCTAAACTCTAGATTCTAGACTTTGAGCTCTAGATTCGAGATTCTAGATTTTATCTATATTTTACAATCTCGAATCTTGAATCTTGAATCTTGAATCTAGAATCTAGAATCTTTACTCAAGTCTCCATACAGACTCTAGCGAATTAAGCATTGAGCATTGAGCGTTGAGATTTGAGAGTTAAGATTTGAGATTTTTGTACAAGAGGAATCAGCTGGGAAATGGGGATGGAGACGGAGACAAATAAGATGAGAGGAGAAAGAGAAAAGGACGAACAGAAACATACTAAACGGCTGCTTCTTCTTTTTCTTCTTCGTCTTCTTCTTTTTCTCCCACTTAAAAAGTTTTGGTTCAGTTTTTGGTCTCTCCTCTTAAATCTTCTTATTCTTTATTCTTGATTCCTTAGCCTACTATTACTTTTGATTTTTGATCCTTTAACTTTTTGACAGATTCCTCTCTCCTTTTTCCAACCAAAATTGTGATGAGGGTTTCCCGTGGTCTCTCTTTAGATTCTCGCCTTTCCCTCTTCCATTCCTCCTCTTTACTTTTTCTTCAAAGCAAAAGTCAAAATTTGGTGTAGAGGTGAACTTTGAATCCGAATCCGATTTCGTTTAGTCTCCTTTTGATTTGGATTCGGCTAAAGATTTTCACTATAAATCTTCTACATGTTTTCCAATTCTCCCTTTTCATCTCCTCTCCAACTTCTACTCCACACCACACCACATCACATCACACCAAACCAGTCAGAGCAATTCGTTGGAGCAGAAAAAGTTTCTTTACACTTTTGGCTTAATTTGGAATTTGGAATTTCAAATCGAACGTCATCTAGGATCTAGGACCAAGTCAAGTTGGTGAAAACTGCTTCATGTCCAATGTCCAATGTCGACTAATCTTCATATTTGTGCTTTTGTACTTGTACAATATCCACATACTGGGTGACAGAGTGTAGAGTCTAGTGCGTCGTTAGTGGTTCTTAGAGTGTAGTGCACAAGTTCCAGGTTACAAAGTGGGAGTGGGATGGGATTGAATTGGATTGAAGAAAGTTTTAATATTTTAAAAATGACAAGGTACTTTTCATCTTTCCAACTTTTCAAGTCCTTTCTTCCTAAAATATCAAGTCTCAAGAACCCAGCTGTGAGAAATAGTCTCCTTTTTGGATTCATATTTTGTAACTTTCATTAGATGCAAGTAGCTTTCGATTTCTGATTGCAACTTAAAACTTAATACATATGGATTCAAGATTCAAGATTCAAAATTCAAAAGTCAAAAGTCAGAGGTCAAAAGAAATGCCCTACTTTCTTTTCAAGTCTTTTTAATTTTCAATAGTCCGCGTCTGTCTTTCAATCGGATTCGGATTTGGATTGAACAGCAGTCGTCTATCCCTTAGATTTTTGAATAGACAAATAACCCAAAATTCCGCACCATTTCACCTTTGTTTGCACAAAGACATTACTAAAAGGAGCCAACTGAAGAAAATTGGAAATCCATTGAAATTATCCTCACAACTCCACAACTCTACAAACTGAAAACTGAACACTGGCTTTTATTTCAAGTTTTACACATGTATAAAAGTAGCCCTTGAAAGAAACAACTTATTAAGGTGACTTATTGATTTGACATGTACGGTATTTATCTTGTGATAAAAGAAAAAGTGTCACTATGGAGTATGGAGTATGTAAATACATGTGTAAACGTTTATACAAACACTTTGAGTGAATGAGTGAAAGTAACTAGGAAGAAAGGAGAAAGGGAAAAACTATTTATAATACTATTTAGTACATGATCTTGGATCTTGGATCTTGGATCTTGGGAATTTTGGGAATTGGTGCTTATGGCAGTGTTCACGTTATCCTTTCAATTCTTGATTGAAGATTCTAGATTCTAGGCAGTCCAATTCAAAGGACTAGCAGGGAAAAAATAGTCCGGAAATTTCAAGTTGTACAAAACAGCATGTACATTGTACATTGTACACTGTACACTGTTTTTCCCAAGTAAAGTACAAACTACACAATACAAACTACAGACTACGTAAAATGTCATGTATCGATATCTGGTTTACCTAATAGCCCGGAAAGAATCTTGAGTAGAACAGAACAACAGAACAGTACAATACATTGCAGTGGAAGGTACAGAAATCGGGAGAATGGAGTCAACTCCTGAGAAAAACCTGGTCCAAGATCCAACGGAAAAGGATCTTTGAATCTCTGTCCTCCGTCCTGCAAAATATCCAGTACACAGTAAACTCCTCCATTACATGTACAATGTACATACACTAAAGTAAATACGTACGACCTACGACTTACGATACAACACAACAGCAGAGAAAAGAAAACATGTATGGAGTATGGGGAAAATCGGGTTCCTCAATTTTTGGTGCCCAATAAAACTGGTTGGCGCATTTATTTTTATCAAACATGGAAAGGCCATTATCTTTGGGTGATCTGTAAATTTTGGAGACAATAATGTATTTTCCTTGAAATAAAACGAGCGACATGAAGAGACAGATGGATTCCGTCTGAGGGAAAAAACTCCCATTAACCTTTGTGAAAACATCCGACTTGACTTTATTGATTGGGATCACAAATATAAAATCCCATTCCTTTCACTACCAAACCAAACCAAACACAACACAAGCATATCATGAACTACTCGTATGAGGGAGGAAGAAAAGGAACAAGCAAATGACAGAGTAGAGAGAGGAAAAGGAAAAAGTCAGCAGCCAGCAGCCAGCTGGCTGGCACTCATGCCGTGTCATCTCTCCACTATTCTTCACTGTTTTTTTTTCACCATGTCCATTCCTTTTTTCTGATTTGGCCGTTATTCCCATTTCAATTTCCTTTGGCTTTTGGCTCTAGTAAAAAAAACTAATAGAGAATGAAATGCGCCAGGAAAATCTCAGTGGTTTGAGTATTGTGCATTGAGCATTGAGCATTGAGAATTGAGCACTGAGAATTGAGTAGTGCCGTAATAAATAGAGAAATCTCTGCAGTCTCAAGTACAATCCAATCCAATCCAATTCAATTCATGCACACAACAACAACATAAATAAATACTCATTTCATTCCCATTATCATTATCGCTATCATTATCATGACTCGTTTTGGTCCTATTTATGGAAAATAAAAGGATATTTTACTACTACTAATATTAATACCCACAAGTATTAATCCTCTTCTCGGAATCCCTTTCACTCTCCCACTCACCTTTATTCCCTACTCTATACTCCATTTTGAATATTAATCAGTATATTACATTTTCTACCGACTGCCGACTACCACCACACACAAGGATTAACATACAACATACAACATACAGAGTAAAGACTACACAGAGAGAGAGACTTAATTTAATCACAAGTTTATGAAATTCCCGTCACATCTAATTCAAGTTTCTCATCAAATTACAAATTTACAAATTACACCCAGACCACAAAACCTTTCCATTTCCATTTCCACTGTTCCCTGTTCAAAGTCCATTCGCCGTTTGCTTTGGCCTCAATACTCAATCTGGTTTGTGGATTGGATTGGATTGTGGTTGAGGAATATCAATGGCATAAATACAAAGTACTTGACAACCGACTTGATAACCGTAATCAACATGAGTATTGAGTATTGAGTATGAATGGTACATGAAGAGAAAAGCATGCTTTAACTAGGAGAAAATACCAAGAAGTAGGTGAAAGTCAAAAAAAGAGGAACAAATGAATGATGATACAGAAAATGCTTTGCATTTCATTTTCTACAGGATTTGAATTTCAATCTCGGGAAATTCAGACTGACTGACTTGTTTGGTGGGTGGTCATAAGGTTTGAATTAAAGTAATACATAATAACTGATCATCTGAGACAAAGACACAAAGAGGGAGTTTTGCAAATCGAAAAAGTAAAAGCAAGATTTCCATCCTAGTTTGACAAAATTGTGAAATATCAAGGCTTGTATGAAATATTAAATACGCTTGATAAAATATTCACTGGCTAAACCATTGCGCAGAAAATGTAAATGGATGTTCCAATGTTCCATGTATTGCAAATTCAATGGAAGAAATTATTTATGTCTTTCTGAAAAGTATTTTCAGTGGAAATTTAATAGTAATTAATAATGATATTTAATAATAATTAATTTTCTCTTCCAAGATCTTTGAAGCACATTTTATTACAAGTTACGAGTGCATCACTCAGTTTATGAATTTTGTGTTTATTCGGCTGTTTTTGGATTTAGTTTTATCAATATTTGAAATCTATTGGATTATTTTTTACCAAGGTTTCTGCATCTAAAAACGTAATATGGTCATGGCGCGCTAATTAATTCTATGAATTGAATTGAATTTTGCAATAACGGTTGAAATTTTATTTATTTTTTGTCATTTTAGTTGGGCCAACTGTGAATGGTTGGGAAGGGAGAGGATTTACCGGACTGTACACAGGTCCCTACTTTGACACAAGTACGCCGACCAACATCACAGCACAGCTTGGCACACACGCCTTTTTGCCATGCAAGGTAAATTTCCAACATTGACATTTCTTCCAAAATTTTCCATCTTGTTCCACATTCTATATTTGATATTATATGTTTTATATTCTATACGTTTTTCATTAATCCATTAATCCAGCATTCCATTACCAGTAAAAGGTGATGGGTAGTTAAAATGGGATGAAAAATTACATTTTCGCCACTGTCATTTTTTTTACTGTGAATATTATTATTATTTCTCCCTTTCATTTTCACTTTGACTTACTTTTATTCCATTGTCTAACACTCTTCTTTTTTTGTTGCATTTTAGGTGAAACAGCTCGGAAATAAATCGGTAAGTTCATGATTCATTTTTCACTCTCCCGTCATCATTATTAATGTATTAATGTGTTAATGTGCTAATGTCTAATGTGTTGGGATATCATTAAATGAACGAGGACTTTGGTGGGGAAAGTCTCGTCGTTCTCAGCTCAGCTCAGAAAAGTCTCTTTTGTCTCTGTGCCTCTACTTAGTTGGACGTTTATCACAAATGAATATCATCTTTTATATTTTCTTTGTACAATATAAAATCTGCAATATACAATGTAGGGAGAAAAGTTAGTGTATGGGAAAAAGTCCTTTGAGAAAAATTTTTATGTCGGAGGATAAAGCCAGAAAGAAAATCCTCGTGGACTCATGGACATGACTGCTTTCTCTTTCTCTTCAGCGACGTACCATATTCTTTCTATGTATTTTGCATGTAGATAAATACAGATATGCAGCCGGATATTCAATAGTCAATCCTTTTTGGTTCATAGAAATTTACACTATACACTATATAGTATACAGCCATAGACCATAGATAGCTTATTGAATCTCGGGAATTTGGCACTTGGCCAACTCAACCGAATTCCAACCCGCTCCTCTTTCAAATAAAATAATTATCCGTTATCTATAACATGTGCAATGTAGAATGTAGAGTGTAAAGTGTACATGAAAAATATATACACTATACCCAATGAACCAGATTGGTTGGGCTAACGTCGTCCGAAAGTTAGAATCTAACGTTGTATCGTTGTGGGATCGTCAGATTTGACGTTAGAATCACCATCAAA
>JAQGBH010002079.1:0-26880 GCA_034698265.1 Sminthurinus aureus
ATCAACTTTTCCCTTCATATGCTCAATTTTAAACTTGGATTTTCTCTGCCTTCTACGTTTTGTTGGTTCGCTTTTAAGGTTGACCAGGTTTTCTAATCTGACCGTAAAAACACGAACTGTAGCCTTTCTAAATTTCCAGCGACTATGAATATTCAATGAGGACAACAGAAACATCATTCTGTTTTGAAAATGTTCGAGGATTTTAAAACGTTTGACAAAATAATCGAAAATCAGGATATTAATGAACATTTGAAATGCTCATCTCTGAATATGGTCAAATCAAACAGCTTTATTGAACAGAGCAATCCGAATTCAGCAGCAAGATGGAGAACAACGTTCGTAAAAATTTGAAACGGCGTTCATTTTTAAATATTCAACTCATGAAATTGATTTAAAAGTTTAAAAGTTTCTTTCGGCTGGGCTCAAAATAGTTTTTTTAAGGATTTTGGATTAAAACTATTGCCTCAAATCCAACAACTCTGTCTTCAAATCTGCCTTTCATTTCCTGAAAAAACAGGCATACATAAATGGAATGCGGAACACTGTTTGCCTTTTACTTTGTCCGTTTTGTCCGTTTCACACTGCTGGATTTTGGGAGCGCGGTGGCCAAAAATCAGGGAAGAAGGGTTTTAGGAGTAAAAACATGCGTAGAATCCGAATTTAGGCTCCATTTTGCCCTAAAATGATTCAAACGCGCACTTTTAATGGACCAATTTTATCGTTGCACTGAGATGGAAATTGTTCCCAATTCACCACAGTTCTGCCAGTTTGATTAAGATTGGGTTTCAAATGTGTGTAGGAGTAATTTTTCTAAGAAAAGTACAAAATTGATTCAATGTTTGTTAAAAATCAAAATTTGATAAATAACTTTGAAAATGGTATCAATCGATAGAGAATTTGATGCTGATTATTTGTTGTAAATAAACCGTATGTCTATCTTCAACAGTTTTCGAGAAAAATGAGTTTTTGTGTGAAAACGGATATTTAAAATTGAAAAAAACTTTCAAACGGCGTCAGAATCTAACAATTAGTACCAAACTTTGATGACCTCCAGAGGTCACAAATCAACATCCCCCGAGAAGTTGTAAAAGAAAAGTGGTTAGGGGTGGTCTGGAGTACCTCTCTGCAAAATTTGGGCCCAATCGGTATGGGGGGGATTTTGCTTTATAAATCGTGCGGTGTCCTTTGGTCACCACACCGACGTTGACTTTCCCGAATTAACTGTAACAGAAAAACCGTGAAAAAGAGGACAATTGTTTAAAACGGCGTTGAAGTAAACTGTTAGTCATTTTTCCGATTTTTGGTATGATTTCAATTTCAACACTGTGTATCGTGCGGCTGATATGCAATACTTGGTTGAGGCAAAAGTTTTTGAGGATTACTTGCTTTTGAGCAAGTGGCAATGAAATCAATCAAAAAATAAATAGTGGATTAATTAATTCTAATATTAATGCATTATGACTCGAATTTATCAAGTAAATGGAATGGCTCAAGATTCTGAATACTTGAACGGTCAATAATTTTTACTCTGGTGTCCTTTGGACTTTGTTTGACTTTATTACCACAAGAAAATGATTTGTTTTTGTGTCCATCATTTGTTTCACATTTAATATTTAATATTGTTTTAGTTTTTTTGCAATTTTGACTATTTGTTAGAGACTAGAGACGGGGGGTTAAACGTTGAGTTGTCTTTTGCTCTGTATTTGACTGTACGTAACACATGACATATGTATGTTACTTGTAATCTATTTCATGGACCTTGTTGTCTGTTTTCTGCCATTGGAGTAAATAATAAATAATATTCATTTCATTTCATTTCGTTTCATTTGTATCGCATGAACTCGAGCTTTGAGTTTCGGAATGAATGAGAAAAGATAAGCAAAGTTGAGAATCAAAGTCAACGTCAATGAGCATAAACAGATTGGCAATTCATTAAAAATCTCATTTCTCTTCATCCTACTTGTATGCGTTTTTTTCCAGTAAATCAAATTCAAATCCAAATCCAATTTTATTCATCTGCTTCTTACATGTGTATCTACAGGATGGAAATTTTAATGTCAACGTCAATGTCAATGGCGATTTTATTCGTCTGTCAACGTCCTTCGAGTTTAATGGTCTTTGGAGAATGAATTGAAATTTCTCAGTAAACAGTTTCTGATACGAGATATCTACGAGTCAATAAATTACACGGTCATAAATATCACAACAGTGTTTTGTATTTCTCACTGCATGAAAGTCAGGCAAAAAAGAAGCAGCGAAGTCAGCTCAACGTTAAAATTGTAGAGTGTGAGTGAATAAAAACAGTTTATTTAATAAGTTTGATTCATCTTTGACTTAAATTCTTGTTCCAGTTTCAGTTCCAGTAAAAACCAGAGCATTTTTAAGCTGACTGAAAATGTCCAAAATGAAAGTGGCTTTGTGTGTGGTATTTTCTTTGTGTTGTTTTGCTGTGGTGGTTTTCGGCTCAACTGAATCGGATGAGTCCAAAACTACGACTGAAAGACCGTTGGAAAATTTGGAAGGTCTTTTCAGTTACTTCAAAACTCTTGAGAACCGAATTCGAGAGCTGGAAAAATCTCAGGAGGAATGCAAATCATTAAAAATTTCTTATGAAAAATCCGGAGAGGAAATGAAAGAGCAGATCAAATCACTGAACAAAAAAGTGGACGAAATGAATAATAAAACGAGACGAGATGACGGCGTGTGGCTTCTAACGCCAAGATTGACAGGACCACCCGGGAAACAAGGAGAAGCTGGACAAAAGGGGGAGGCGGGACAAGTTGGGTCGGAAGGAGCACGGGGAAAAGATGGAAAATCTGGAGAAGCTGGAGTCAAAGGAGAAAAAGGAGATTTGGGAATCACCGGACCACAAGGAGAAACTGGGGTGACAGGTCAACAAGGGGCAAAAGGAGATCGAGGAATTTCAGGTACTGTAAATTTGTTCTCAGCTGTTTCTTGTTATTCAAAATCTCATCAAGTGTCACATTTTACACTTCAACATAAAATTAAACCAATTTTTTTGCTTTCTCCTTGGGCTGTAGCTTTAGAATCAATCACAAGTTGTAGCATCGCCATGGAAATTTTACCATCGTCTCGATCAACAAAACAATGGATTTATCCACATGGAAATGCAAATAGCAAAATAGCTGAGGTTCTTTGTGATTTTGAAAGTGACGGAGGCGGTTGGACCGTCATTCAAAAACGGGCAAGTGGACCTCGTGACGAATTTAATAAAACTTGGAATGAATACGCCAGAGAATTCGGTTCTTTGGATGGAAACTTTTGGCTCGGTTTGGAAAATATTCGAGCACTCACAAAAAACGGAGATCAAGAGTTGCGAATCGAGTTGGAAGATTTTGAAGGGAACAAAAGATGGGCAAAATACTCGAATTTCTCAATTTCGGATGCTTCAGATTTCTATCGGTTGTCAATCGGAGGATTTTCTGGAAATTCAACTGCAGGAGACTCGATGACAAATTCTCATTCTGGTTATTCCTGGAGTGTGCTCAATGGAATGAGATTCAGCACCTGGGACAAGGACAACGATTTATGGGATGGTGATTGTGTGGATCGTTGGGGTGGCGGCGGTTGGTGGGTGAGTCGAAAGTCAAATAGATAAACAGCACGCTCAAAAATGAATTTAATGTAAAACCAAAAATAATTTACAAGTAGATTGAAAATGAAAGTGCAGACCAAAATAAAACCACTATCAAAACATATTGGCGAACAAAACAGTGAATTTCTTTCTTTCTTAAAAGTGTGATCTCATTTCAGAAATGTTTTATTATTTTTGCTCCAACAGTTCAACGTGTGCAGTTATTCCCATCTAAACGGACGTTATTTACAGAAGGGAGCATCTGGAACGGGAATCTACTGGTACTTGTCGAACTCAGGGGCACCTTTGGCAAAATCAGAGATGAAGATTCGCACCAGAAAATAATCCGAAAGTCCAAAATTGATTCCATCTGCACAGAAAATACTTCAACTTTGACTTTGATTTTCAATGTCAAACTTTGAATTTTCTTGTACACAGAAATCAAATCATAATTAATATTTTTAGTTTGGGTACTGTTTGAAATTTGTCTCAAATAAAATTGCAATTTCCATGATTTTGGTATTGTAATTGGCACATTGAACAAGAAAATACGATAAGAAATTGAGTAAATGACAACAACAAAATTGCAGATTGATTTAAATGCCATTTACAATTCACTTAACCAAGAACTGACAATCTAGAATTTAACAATAAAATAAAGTTTACCTGAGTAATTTAAGTTGGTTGACTTTTGTACCACTTTTGACATTTGACATTGTATTTTTGTTGTATTTTCCAAGTATGCCAAAACTTTGGACAGCTTGAGTCCTCATCATAATTTTACGTAATTTTTACCAAAAGTCATAGTTAAAAAAATCATCAACTTGCAAAATTAATTACTGCAAGGAAAAAAGGAACAGAACAAGCGAGTTGACTTGATGCCTGATGCTGACTGCTGACTGTATCAAAATCTTTTCTTTAAAATTTATCTAGTCTAAAATCTAGTCGAACCCAATGCAGTGAATTTAATAAAATATGAAAATTAAACGCGGATATTCAAAAGTAAATTTTGTTCTAGAAAATTTAGTCGTGAAATGCAGAAGCACTAGCAGAGCCAAATAGACCTGTACTTGACAAACAGCTGCAAAGAGTGACATTTTTTAAAACGGCGTTGAAGTAAACTGTGAGTCATTTGTCCGATTTTTGATATAATTTCAATTTCAACACTGGGTATTTTGCGGCTGATATGCAATACTTGGTTGAGGCAAACGATTCAGAATTTCTCTGTCTGTAGTGAGTTGTGAGTCAACTACAGTTATCCATATCCATATCTATTGCACTTCCTTCCTTCTTTCCTCTTACACTACAAAATTCCTAATGAGACATCCTGTCAAGTTGGGTTATTTGAGCAAATGGCGTTGAAATCAATCAAAAAATAAACACTTGTAATGTAACCGTTTGACTCTTGACTCTTGACTCTGCATTGAACAGATTTGACTTTGGTTTTGGCTTGGCTTGGCTTGGTAAAACTCATCATTATTAAAACAGATTTTAGAGGATGAAAAAGCCTGTTCTGATTATAGGCAGTGAAACATGTAACTGGAATCTCGATTCTCGATTTTAGTCTTGATAAACGTTGAAAATTGTACATGTGTCATAATAGTTTTATCAAAATAAGCTGCACGGGCTGAAACAAGAGAAAGAAAATTGCGTTAGTTAATTGTTTTAGTTTAAAAGGTACAATGTCTCTTTATTTTGTGCACAGTTAGTTGTTCATTCTTCATGACTCATTAAGTAAAGTGATGGCATTTAATCCCGTTCCGGAGGAGCTACACTACATTATGACATATCTTTACAACAAAACCTGCAATCAGGAATCACCAATCATCAATCATCAAGGTTGGGGCTATTTTTTCCACTAATTTGCACGTGTCGTTGCGTGTTCAGTGTACAATGCAAATGTTAGATGCGAGATTGGCGGCAAATTATGGTAATTGCTAATGATTGTGTTGAGTCTACCGCTATCAATTCTGTTGTCACTGGGAATGTGGACACTGGACACTGGATTTGTGATTGTTGGATAAGATAGTGAAATTCCAATATCTTTTCAAGTTATCCGTTTCCCTTCATTTTCTCCTGCCTACAATCTACAATCTACCTACAATAAATTGGACAGTAGACAGTACACTGCCACAATAACAAAATCAAATATGTTGGTAAAATTTGGCATTGCCTTTTTCATTTGTTTAATAATATTCCTCTCCGGTGGCACTGGCATCGCCACTGTAGTGATTGAATCAACTACTAAAATAAGTCATTCGTTTCATTTACCATCAAAATTCACGAATCAAAATGTTTGGAGGGAAATTGCTGAGGTTTGGAATTCAAACATAATGTTTTCTCCTGATTCCGATTCCAACTCGAAATTGAGCTCAAATCTGAATTCAATGTGCCAACGACAAGTTTATTCCCCGAGTCTAGAAATTTTGGACAGTTTATTCAATTACGATGAGTTTGATAAAGTTGACAAAGTTGAACTTGATTTTAAAACTGCCATCAGCGCCCCATTGCAAATTTTAACAAAAGCAGTAAAAAATAATCAGAATTCGAATCAGGCAAATTTTAGACAACAAAGTTTTCAAATTTCAAATCGAGCGCCAGTGCTTCACTTTTCTCTTTACTGTGTCAACGCACTAATTTTTTTGGAGCAGAACGAGAAACAAAAGCAAGATCAAAGTGAAATAGAAAACACAATCAAGATTGTTGAAAGTTTGTGGAATTTCCTGTTTAAATCCGGATCTCCGAGATTCAGCCATCATGTTTTCATCGGCCAAAGGAAAATGCTTGAACGTTTACTGAATTTCAAGAGCAAATTCAAAGATGTGGAATCCGAAGAAAACTTAATGGATTTAAAGCGAATGAATTTCCTCAACGATTTAAAGTACAAAACAGGGATTGCTGTTGACGATGCTGATTACACCGGAATTAGCAACAGCGCGTTGATTTTAAATCCGGACTTTATTCGGGTCATTGGATCTCCCAATGTCAAATCAAATGAGGATTTCAACGACAACAAAAATAGGAATTTTCAATGGGAAAAATTTACAGCTTTGAAATTTGGGCTGAGAAATATGAGAAATGTTCATCTGAGAGTCGACGGCTTTCCAATTCCAATCCACGTCATGCGGGATGAAAATAGACGGCCAATTGCAGGTATTCGAAACAACCGCACCATGCTACGCCAAATAAAAGAGCAATTAATTTATTACAAAATTTTATGTACAATAATAATAATAATAATTGACAATACTTTGACATTTGATTAGGCATAACATTCAAAACTTTGGAAGCTTTGAGTCGTCATCATAATTTTACGTATAATTTGACATTTGCCCATTTTCGCAACCTGGGAAGAAACCCTAAAAATCCTGAGAAGTGGGACGGTTTTATTGGAGCCCTTGAGCGTGACCTCATTGACCTCGCTTTGTATTTGGGTGATACCGCACATCGACATGCTTATGTGACCTTCACAACACCTGTGTTTTTCATGGACCTACAGTTTTACACGGCACTGCCTAAAGTCAGTGTCAAATGGCAAGCAATCGTCTACCCCTTTGATCCCAGTGTTTGGTTTCTCATTCTACTTTCAGTTGCGGCAACTACTCCAATTTTGTACGCCCAATTCAAAATGTTTGGATTTCACAATTCCGAATCCAAATCCCGATTGGTATTAAAATTTTCTTCGACTTCTGAGTCGAATTCTTCATTTTTCACTGCCCTGATCCTGCCATTTTGTGCTCTTCTTATGGAATCATATCCCACTCCGAAAAACACGAGGATGCGCCCTCTTTTCGGCCTTTTTCTCTTTTACTCCATGATCGTCTCGGTCTTCTACAACTCGAATCTCATCTCATTCCTCACTTTTCCTGAGGAGGAAAAATATCCGAGGTCATTTCTTGACCTCGCCCAAATGCCCGAATATCACAGCACCCTTCAACATTTTCAAGGCTCTCCATGTGACATCTTCTTCAACAGAACAACCAGCCCAACTTTTCTTGAGATAAAAAAGAGGCTCAAACGAGATAGATCTGGAGCCAATTGCATGATTAACGCTGCCCTTGAGAAAAAACCATTTCCAAGTGTTTGCTTTGGCTGGGACCTTTTGCTGAGGTCGCAGATAGCTAAAAATTTAACACTGTTTCGCGAATTTCGGTTGGTGAGGACATCTGTGGAGAAAATAATGACGATGCATCTCAGTGTTGCCCTCAAGAAGGAATCAAAATACTTCGACACATTAAACTCCAACGTGGGCGCATTGAGAGACACGGGACATTATCTCAAGTGGGTCGATGATGTCGTAAACATTGAGACGACAAAAGGTCGACAGTGGATTAAAAGTGGTGTCTCCAAAAATGCGGAAAAGGTGCTGGAATTATCAAAATCAGCAACACAGTCAAGTATTAAAGCATTGACTATGGAAAACGTCTTTGTGGCATTTGTCTGCCTCACCTTTGGAGCAACAATTTCCGTAATTGGATTTTTGTCTGAGATGGTTGTCCAAAAATTGAATGGGATTTCTTATTCTAAATTCAAACAAAAATCATAGTTTAGTTACTCCAGAAAAGTTTCCCTTGCTTGAACGTACAAATAATACTAATCGTTGCAATATGTTAAAAAGAATGCAAATATTTTAAGCGGCGTTCAAGTAGATAAATTCTTAGCTATTTTTCAAATCCCTGGTAAAATTTCAAGTGTTAAATTTTTAATTTGACAACTTTAATGGCACAATACACATGATGCGAGCTTCGGCTTGCATGGTGATCTGTTGGTGAAGCGTGTAGACAAATATCGATAAAATAATTTCATTGAGTTGTAGTTGAATAAAATACAAACCGACAAAGTTACCAAGTTTTTTGTGCCGGATCTGTGTACACCAGCAAATATAATCTCTCCAATCTCTTGTGTAGATCATGAATTATTTTAGTTAACGGCGTTGAAATCAACCAAAATAATGTGAGCTTTAGACTTTAGATTTTCAACACTGTAGTTTTTGCATTGCCTTGATTAAGTCAAAATTTTATCATTCATCTTTACAGTAGAACAAAGTTCAGTTGAGAGGAAAGTTTGCTCACGTAAAGTAAACGGCTGCAAAAAATGAAAATGAAAATTAACATAAACAATGAACAAAAAATCGTGTGTATTTTTTACTTAATTGTAAGGCATCAACTTATCTAGATTTTTGAACGAATCCCCGATCAAACTGTTGCCATGATTATTAATTTTTATTATAATAATAATAATTATCATTAGACAGCGCCAATGCACTACCATGCAATTTTAAAGGCAAAGGCTCAAAAATATTTTTTATTTTAAATTTATAATATCATACGCATTAGAATGAGCACTCCCATTGGATTGTACAGGCATTATAGAAAATGGACGAGAAATGGACGCGGAAGAACCGAAATTAAAGTATCCAGCATCCCAAAATTTTTACCCCTTGAAATCTAATCACTTGTTTACGCTTTAGGGAGCAAAATGCAATTACAAATGAATGGGATCTTCAAATACCAAGAAAAGAGTGACGAATTCAAAAACGAGAAGCAAAACCACTGAAAACACTGTTATTGGCACTGACAATGACAATGAGATTCCTCCAAAGTCACAGTCACACAAGGTTTTTTAAAAGTTTCATCCGAGTGAAATTTTCAATTTTGAAGGCAGTTCATTTCACAATCAGTCCATTTTTTGTTTTATCCATCTAATTTTAAATCTGAAATCTAGGATGCTGACGGCACAATTTTTAGAACACCAGAGCTAAACCTGGAAGCACAACAGGCTAATCAGCCAGCAGTCAGGAAAAGTCCACAGAGAACGGAATTAAGGCAAACTCGACAAGTCAACACAAATAAAAACACAAAGACATCCTTGACAAATAATGAAACTTCTTACCCGAAACCCAAATCCAAATCCGAACCGGAAGTCAAACCAGCCGTAAAATCAGGAGGGAAAGTCGTAGCTGTCAAAAAGGGAAATAAAATTACAGATAAAGAAAAAATCGACAGGGAGAAAAAAGGTCCTTTTCCAATAAAACCGCCAACGCCAGCTCCAACTTCAACGCCGATTAAAATTTCAAACTGGGTAATACGACCCTCAGACTTCGAAGTTTTGTTGCCAACTGGTTGTGAAATCCAATTAAAATCACATTCGCTACCAAAGATTTCTACTGATGTTCACGTAAAAAGTAATCAGCATGGCTCAAAACTACACACTGCCGTTTGGACGGCTGAGCCAGCTCTTTCATCTGGTGAACACTACTGGAGTTTTGACCTTGGAAGCAGTGAAAAAACCGGTGAAGAAAATGGAGTCCCTTACTCAATAGGAATTTTCGGCCACTCAAAGGATTTTTTCCTGTCTTCCGATTTCAAAGTAAACAGACCACAGGGAATTTTCCTACATGATGAAGATTTGACCAACGGCCACTCCGTCCTCATTTCGGCCTATGCAAATTCCCGCTTCTACCCTGAGGACAAAATAGGCCTTCTCATTTCCTTCAGCAAGCCCAAGTTAAAAGTTTACTTTTTCAAAAATGACACTCCACTTGGACTAGCTGCGGATGTCCTGGCGTCGCATTTCCCCACGGGTGTTTTTCCCGCAGTTCAATTCCAGTCAAAATCAAAATCAGTAAAAGTTTCTGTTGTGATTCAAAAAGAGCCACGGAATAAAATCCCCAAGGAAAAAATGCGATATCCTGGAGAAAATAAAAGTGTCTTGGGGAGTTGGTTGCAGATTCCATATTCTTTGAAATTTGAAATTGGAGTTTCTGGGCAAGAGTCAAGGATTTGGATACCGACGGAAGATGTGAGTGCGCTTGTTAAACTGGACATTTCACACTATGAAACAAAAACAAAGAAGAAGCAGATTCAAAATAATGTCAAAGACAAAGACAAAGAAGAAAATTCGTACAGAATTGAAATTCTCGTTGTGGAACCACAAATTCGTCATCTCATTCATTTTCCCGTTTCCGGTGAAAAACAAAGACAACTGGATTCAAATTCTGTTGCATTGAAGTGGAAGGGGATTCCAAATGAAGAGCCGATGATTTCCAGCAAAGCTTGTTGCGGCCGAGCACCCGAATCTGTTAATGAAACTGCCAGGCCAGTTCCATCGTCCTCTGATTCGGTATCAGATTTAGAACGCCTTCAACTCAGTCTCGCAACCCTCTTGAGAAATCCGGACAGTGTCAAAATCAATGCTGAAGGTCAACTTACAGTGAGCAAAGGGAGGTCAAAGGCTAGTTTTTCAAGAATTCGCGCAGTTAAAAAAACTTATTTTGGTAACCCTTTTCAAGCCAAAGGAACTAAATAAATGAATAAATCAAATCCGGTGAATTTTTTAATTTTACAAAGGTTTTTCATGGCTTCACAATTTATTTCAAACGATCAGTAGTTTGTGGGCAAACGGAGTCGTGGAAAATGGAAAGCATGCAAATTCTAATGCAATCCAGGCGATTCGAGTTGGAGTGTTTTAAAGTAAAATGCAAATGTTGTTAATTTCGACGCCGTTTAATATTTTGACTGATGACATACCACAGAATCTTCCCTCAGATCATCCCTTTTTTGTCAGACAATTTACAGCTACGAAACATGAATGAACACAAATTTGATCCCTTTTTATGAATTCAGGGACAGAAAGGGAAATTTCTCTTGATCATCAAGTCAAACTTTGATAATTATTATTAATTAAAGGACTAAAAATAATTTGTATGTGGCTTGCAAGTATATCTTTAATTGTCAAACGACATTTACACCCAAATTCCACTTAAAATGCGATGGTCTCATCGCAACTCATTGAACTGTAACGATGTTGCTGTGAAAAGGAGTGAAAATATTCAAAACGGCGTTGAAGTGAACGGTGAGACATTTTTCTAATGTTGGTAAAATTTCAGTGTTGCACTAGATATTTTGAGAGAGTTTTAAAACACGCTTTTTGGGGGACGAACGGGCTCAACGGGCTCCGTTGTCGTTTGTCATTTTGTTTTGTGAGAACACGAATGAGAGAAATGAGACGTGATTAACTTGATTTAAATCAACGATCATAATACTGCTACTTGCTAAAGCGAAAAATTATTATTATCAATGAAATTTGTGTTGACAAAAATTGGGTGAAGGTACATAGTTTCCAGTTGAAGAAGAAACAGATCAGAACTGACAATTATCAGTGTTTGTGTTTTGTATTTGCCAGGCCAATTGGACTCGCGAAAAAATATCCATCTCCATTCTTTTGCACCCCTCAACTTCCGTCGTTTGTTCGAAGGGCGTCAGAATTAATCAAAAAATAAAATGAATACGTCAAATGCAAGCTTTTGGCTTTGTACTTTCACTCCGTCAATTTGTAACAAATTTAATTATCTGCATTTTCTATTGCCATGACAATTAGTCAGTATCCGTAGGATTACCAAACCAAACTAAAGTCTAAGTGTCAAATATTAACGGATTAAAATCAAATTTAAACAGTAGTAAAATGCAGAATGTTGTTAATTTCGACGCCGTTTCATATTTTGACTGATGATGGAGCTCAGACCATTCCTTTAGATGAAGCTTCTCCATTGTACTGTACATTTTTGTCATGCCATGCCACCAAAAAAAAAAAACATAAATCAGTACAAGTTTGATCCGTTTTAAATTTCAGGGACAGAAGTGGATTTTCTCTTAATCATGATGATGATAATTTTTTTATTTTGTCTACATTTTATTTTACATTTGGTTGCGTCGGAGAATAAAATGGATAAAATCCATTTACGATAAATTGGGACTATTAAATGTGTAAAATATGAATTGGATATCCCAGGAGTGGAGTGTGATTGCTCAATTAGCAAATATCTTGACTCTACTATTTAGTCCACGTGTCCATTATTGTATTGGTGGCTACATATATATTTAGTATTTAGGCTATCGGCTATAGCTAATGTCAAATTGTTCCATCCACTGAACTGCACTGCCCTCTGTACATTTTCCATTATCCACTGCCCATCACTTTTAATTTTATTGATAACTGATAAACGTACCTTATAATTAGATTACTTTGCTTTTAGTTTTGGTTTTTCTGGAAGAAAATGAGCCACGGGAATCCAATTAGAGTGAGATTAAATAAATTCGTATCAAATGTGATGAATTTAACCTATTTATTGGTTATCTATGCCGCCTGCACCGCTTGAACTGTGTGCTGCAAAGGTATTGTGCAATCATTAGTAATCAAGGTTAGTTGATGGTATTTCTTCTCAAATTTTGCCCATCTGTTTGCGTGTAGATTGTTGGTAAACGACAAATGACAAATTGTGAATGTTGGCTGCACGATGCGAGATAGGATACGCGGCGAATTCTTGTGATAAATACAAAATTGTGGAGTCTATCTGTATCAAATTTGAGGTCGATCGGCTGTTTTTTTGCGTGGCCTGAATCATGGGTGGGCTATTAAATAGCCAAGCCAAATATACAGTAGTCACTGGCACTGCATACTGCATACTGTGCTTGTAATTTCGGAGGGTAAAGCAGAAATACGAATACTCTTTCAATGTCTAAATTCCACAATTCCCAAACTTTTTGCAACGACAAAAATTATTCGTATCCTTATTCAAAATTTCAAAAGTTTTGGGAATTTAATATAACAAAAAAAGATAAAACAAAACTAGAAACCATGTGCATGCGCATGAAATTCCGCATTGTACATTTAATTTACTCGTTAATATTATTCACCAGCAGCGGCACAGGCGCGGTGACTTTGGCATTGGCTGACAACGAAATGAAAGGAGTTAAATCAATCAGTAAAATGAACCACCCGCATTATTATTATTTACCATCAAAATCCCCGAGTCAAAATGTGTTGAGAGAAGTTACGGAGGTTTGGCATTCAAATATCATGTTTTCTGGTGGTTCCGATTCGGATTTCGAGTCCAACTTAAAATGCAGGTCAAATCTAAATACAGTGTGCCAACGACAAGTTTATTCCCCGAGTCTAGACATTTTGGATGGTTTATTAAACTACAATGAAAATTCAAATGCGGTGGGTGGTCAATTTGACAAAGTTGAAATTGACATTGATCCTAAAACCAGCGCCAGAACCAGCGCCAGTGCTACGTTGCAAATTTCAACAAAGGCATTACAAAATAACCAGAATCAGAATGATACTAACTTGAGAGCGAAAAATTCTCCCTTTTCAATTTCAGTACCAGCGCCAGTTCTCCATTTTTCTCTTTACTGTGTCAATGCACTAATTTTTCTGGAGAAGAACGAGAATGAGAAAGCACATGAAGATCAAATTGAAATAGAAGAAACTATTGGAATTATCAAAAATCTGTGGAATTTCCTCTTCAAATCCGGATCACCGAGATTCACTCATCATGTTTTTATCGGCGCAAGGAAAATACTGGAGAATTTACTGAATGTCAAGGGCAAATTCAAGGATGTGAAAATCGAGTTGGAGGGAAATTTAAATGGTTTGAAGCGAATGAATTTTGTCAGAGACTTAAAGTACAAAACAGGAATTGCTGTTGACGATGTCGATTTTAATGACAATAGAATTAAAACCAGCGCACTAATTTTGAATCCGGATTTCATTCGGGCCTTTGGATTTCCGGATAACAAATCAAAGATGGATTTCAGTAAGAAAAATTTTCAATGGAAAGAATTTACAGCGTCCAAATTTGGATTCCGTAATATGAGAAATGTTGAGCTGAGAGCAGACACCCTTCCAGTTGCACCACACACAATTCGGAATGAAAAGGGACGGCTAATTGCAGGTAATTGGAAAAACCGCACCCAAGCCATGCTTCGCCGGACAAAAGAAAAATTAATCTATTGCAAAATTTTATATGCCAATAATTATTATTGACAATACTAAAAATAAGAAGTATAAGAATAATTCTTATTAACTTGATCTTTGGTATTAGGCATCACATTCAACACGTTGGAAGCTTTGAGTCATCATCATAATTTTACATATAATTTGACATTTGCCCACTTTCGCAACCTGGGACGAAACCCTAAAAATCCTGAGAAGTGGGATGGTTTTATCGGAGCTCTTGATCGTGACGTAATCGACCTCGCTTTTTATTTGAGTGATACCGAAGATCGACACCCTTACGCGACTTTCACAACGCCTGCCTTTTTCATGGACCTCAAATTTTACACGGCCTTGCCCAAAGTCAGCGTTAAATGGCAAGCGATCGCCTACCCTTTTCAACCCAGTGTTTGGCTTCTCGTTCTCTTCTCCGTGGCAGCAACTACTCTGATTTTCTACGCCCAATTTAAGCTGTTTGGATTTCACGATTCTGAATTCAAATCCACATCAGGACAGGGTGCAAAAGGGACTTTAAATTTTAAATCGAATTCTTCATTTTTCACCGCCCTGATCCTGCCATTTTGTGCCCTTCTCATGGAATCATATCCCACTCCAAAAAACAGAAAGATTCGTCTGCTTCTCGGCCTTTTTCTCTTTTATTCTATGATCATTTCCGTCTTCTACAACTCAAATCTCATTTCGTTCCTCACTTTTCCTGAGGAGGAAAAATATCCGAGGACATTCCTTGACCTCGCCAGAATGACCCAGTATCACAGCACCCTCCAACATTTTCAAGGCTCACCCTGTGACATCTTTTTCAACAGAACGACTAGCCCAACTTTTCTAGAGATCAAAAAGCGACTCAAGCGAGACAAATCTGGAGCAAAGTGCTTGATTTCCGCGGCCCTTGAGAAAAAACCCTTTCCAAGTGTTTGCTTTGGCTGGGATGTCGCACTGGAACCGCATATCGCTAAAAATTTAACACTATTCCGTGAATTTCGGTTGGTGAGAACATCTGTGGATAAAATAATGTCGTTGTCTCTTAGTGTTGTCCTCAAAAAGGAGTCAAAGTATTATGATGCACTTAGTTCAAATGTGGGCGCGCTGAGAGACACGGGACATTATCTCAAGTGGATCAGTGATGTCCACAGGATAGAGATAACAAAAGGACGACAGTGGATTCAAACTGGATCCTCTGAAAACGGGAGAAAAGTGCTGGAAATCTCAAAAGCCGCCACACAGTCAATTATTAAAGCATTGACAATGAAAAACGTATTTGTGGCTTTTGTTTGCATGACGATTGGAGCTGCGGTTGCAGCAGTTGGATTTTTCATCGAACTGGCTATCCAAAAATTTAATGGCATTTCTTACTTTAAATTTTACACAAAAATTATAGTTCAAAATTTCGCCAGCTTTCAAAATGAATTACTGCACAAGGAAAAAAGGAACAGAACAAGCGAGTTGACTTGATGCATCACAATTGGGCGATGATTTTGTTAACTGGATTTTTGTTGGAAGTTTTTTTCCACAAAATGCAATCGGATTTCTGATTGTAAGTTCTATAAAAAAATTATTGTTTACTTCAGGAATGATTGATGCAACTTGATGTCCAGTTGTTGGTAAAAAGAGCGTAAATATTTTAGACGGCGTTGAAGTAAATAATAATCCGTGTATTTTTCCAATCCTTTTTAACAACGTCAAAGGGAAATAAATAAATAAATTAAAATTAATGACTTTATAATGAATCAACTGTGGTCATGGCTTCGCAATTTATTTCAAACAAAATCGAAGGATGCGATTTTTTAAAGCGGTAAAGTAGAGTGGAGTGGAGTGGGAATGTCCTAAAAAGTAAAATACAAAATGTTGTTTATTTGGACGCCGCTCACAATTTTCTGGGTCGTTGGATCAGATCAATGGGCTAGTTAGCTCGTGGTCACTAAATCCCACCTTTATTTTGGAATAATTCGAATCGGATGGATTCGTTTGACATAAAAGGAGACAACTGTTTTAAGGGATACTTTGTTTCATACTTGCAGAATTGATTTTGATTTGATGCTGATGAAAAACCTTGAAACTGGAGATGGAAAAGGAGAGTACTTTGCACTGACACTGCTGGATTTACCAGTTGCAAGTTACCAGTAGCCGTAATGATGATGATGATGATGACCGAGCTCCATCATGAACATTAAAGCCAGCGGATCCATTCCCATTCCCATCCCCATTCCTCGACTCATCGGAGGACCTGCAAATTAAACATTCATAATGGAATTTTGAAACAGGTACACGTCAATCTCCATTTAGTTTTAGATTTTGATATGAATGAGCCTTCTAAATTTCACATTCACAACTGCATTTGTTTTCTATTGACTTGATTTTTGTGGTGATTGTGCTTTTACCATAATAAGGAGGGGCTGAAAACATAAAAAGTGGATTACAATTTTACGTTTTGAAAATATTGGGCTTAATTTTTTGTACGCTTTGAGCATTGATCATAGCGAAGGCGGACTAAATTGTGAGTTGTTCCTTACCCATTAAATATGGAGGTGGCATGTACATAGCCTGTGGAGGAGCATAGTAGTACCTTCAAAATACAGAGATTTAGAGAGTTGATAAACGGTAGAATCGTAAACAATAAAAACTTTCTTTTTGCCTATATGAAAATTTGAATTTGATAAGCGTATCTGGTTGATTTACATTGGTGCCGGATAGTGCGGTGCATAATAAGTTGGCGGTGGAGGAGCTTGGATGTATTGAATAGTTTGAGGTGGCGGCGCTTGTGCGGGAGGAGGACGTTGAGCATCTTGCTGATTTTGATTTTGATTTTGACTTGCCATCACGACATCAACGCTTCTAGAATCTAGAGCCTAGAATTTTTACAAACTGGGGATTTTGACATTTGGCAAGTGATTCATCATTCACGATTCATATCCAATGCTGTGGAATGTTGAGTATCAGATGCAAATCCAATGAAAAGTTTGAAACTAAAAACTTGCGTATTTGATTTGGAAAAAGTTGCTCATTAGTAAATTCAAATATCTACAAATTAAATGAAAACAAATAATTGGAAAAATTAAGGAAAAATTCTGTAATATCTATAGCAACATTCAACATTTTGTTCTCAGCTCTTAAAAACGTTGTCACAAATTGCCAAAATTGCCAAAATTGCCGCAAAAGTCAAAGTCAGTGCAATAAAATTTCAATGCTCAATATTCAATGAATAAAAAAATACAGGATTTTGATCCTCTTGGTGCTGAAATTCAAGCTTAGGTTAAAAAATTTATTATTTAAATAGCATACTCAACTCAAGCGTACAAAATTTAGAGGGGAAACGCAAATAACAAATAATGTTGGCAATTTTCTTGGGCAATGAAATGAAATGGTCAGTTGTACTGGAGTCTGGATTTTGGAGTAAAAAAAATTGGCGCCAAAAGTTGTCAGTTTTTGTCAAAGTCAGCCTCAGTAGACGGCGATAGGAACGAAATCCTGTGCTCCACCGTACCATGGAGGAAGATTTTTGGGCCCGATTGCTCGCCGTATCTGAAGGAATTTAAATATGGACATCAAATCAAATTGTGGGTTTGCAGATTGTAGATTCAACGTTCAAGAATTCAAATACAATTTTGCCTTTCTTTTAGCCCACTCACCACAGAAACCCATTTTGGCTTGTTATTCCCCAAAACTTCCACTTTTTCCATCACGTGACCCATAACTAAAAATAAGTCAAAATTCACAATCCTCATTTTAAAAAATCAATGCCCATTTTTAGCTAAATTAAATAATAATTTAAAATGTCAATCTAAGTTTAATGAAAAATGACTCGTTTCCTAGTTTTTGACTTACTCGGTCTGGCAAGATTTGCAATTTGTTCTGTGACAAAATTGGCTGTACAAAGTGAGTAAAAAGAGTCAAGCTGGATTTAGAATTTGAATTTTGAACCTTGGAGTTTTGAGGTTGTTTATCTATAGAATCTAAAATCTAGAGTAAAGTTGAAACAACTGGACTGTGACAAAAATCAAGACAAGAAATCAGAACCGTGAAAACTGAGAACATTATTCACCGTTGACTACGTAAACTCCACCAATGTGTTTCACTGTAAAATCTCGCCATAGTACTGCAAGTTTAATTAGGAATCCCAGTGATGCCATTGAAGTGATTTGTCTCAGCTCCATGCCTTGGCTATCAAGAATACCCACCATCTCGTCAGCCCCTTGCTCTCTCATCCTTTGAAAGAAACATAAAAGAAAAGAATTTAGAAAATTCAACAACATTTATTATCAAGGTTTTAGGTATTTTTTGTGATTAATTTTGTCAATTTTTCCCTTCCTACTTTTTCAAAAGTCTGTAGGCTCCCTGCATACTGTATTTTATCAGCTCCTCTTGCGCCTCAACTCCCAGCTCCACCTTTGTAAAACATTTAGTAATAATGAATATTATTGTTCAACTTGACGCTTAACTTTAAACCAGTCTCACATTACCCCATTTATAACTTTTCCCTAGTTTCACTTCACATCACCCCAGAGACTAGATACTGCGGAAATTCAAATATGCTGACGGACTGACGGACATTTTGTCCATGAAAAGCTGCGCTACCATAAAAACTATGTAAATAAAATGACCAACTTACAAGACTCCGAAGATCCATTTTTCCAACTTCCGCTGTAAAATGACAAAAGACAAACAAAAATTTAGCATGATTTGGTCAATTTCTGAATTTTAAAATGTTTTTGAACTTTTGTATTCATTTTGCAAATTTTAAAAGTCTGGTAAATGGAAGCGTACCTACGTAAACCGGCCGTTTTTCATCATCAAAACCTGAAAAGTTGAGCAATAAAATGTTCAAAATCCAGCGACATCATCTAACATTTAATAAAAGTTTAATAAAAGTTTATGTTTAATAAGTGCATCTTTATTTTTTGTCAATTCGTACACACCAGAAAGATAATAGGGGAACATTTTTCGGATATACAGTGGTGCTTCGTAGGCTTCAAGATCATCCGTTAAATCGTCCTCAATGATGCCCTGTAAATTGGCAAATGTCAAATGTCCGATAAAAATATAAAATTTATGTTAAAAGTGCAAAAAACCTTCATCTCGGCTAATTGTAAATGAGTTTTCTCCGCTTACAGTGTCATTGTTAAAGGCGTTTCGTAGAGAATTCAAATTGACCCCGTGAAGAAGTGATGCCAAGCCTTTCTTGTTTTGATGCAGGTGAGAGGCGAAGAGTGCAGCTATTTTTTCATCAATCCGTTTCAAAATTTCACTACTGTTTCTTCCTGCAGCTGCAGATGGAGAAGTTGGAGAAGCTGGAGAAGTCAAGGTTTCTCCCGTTGTTGTAGTTGTTGTTGTTGTTGTAGTTGTTTCGTTTATTTGACCCTGACCTACAATTTCACTACTAGCAGTAGAATGTAGAAGCCAAAACGAAGACAGGATTTGAATTTCAAAGATGGTCACTAAAATCCGAGTGCTCTTCATTTTAAACCGCCCACAATTCCCAAATCACAATCTACAAGACACGAGACAATTTTGCGACAAACAACAAACGACCAAACAAAATCTAAAGACAAGATTACAAATATTAAATATGCGAGAAAAATTGCAATTTGATAACTCTAACGAAATTAATTGAACTGGGGACTGTGGGATGAACTTTGAATGAATCGGAAATGAACTACAAAATGTTCAATGTCCAATTTCCAATGTCGAAGGTGCAGTGTTCACTGGGTCTGTTAATCTCTGCAATTGACTCTTTGTATGGAAATTAACATAATTAAGTCATGTCAACAATCTTTCTAGTTACAATCCACAATCACGCTGGAAAAACCAAAGCCAGTCAACCTAATTCAAGCTAATCCAAGCCAATTCATTTCAACGCAGCTCAACATCCAACATTCAACATGAAGGAAATTATCTTGAAATTGATAAAGAGTTGATCATCCAAAAATAACACAACTTGATTTACGATGTACAATGTACATGTGTATTATCTTGCAAGTCTCGATTCTCGAATCTCGATTCTCGAGTCTATGGGATTTTCATCTTGTGACATGTTTTGTTATTTTCGTTGTCTTCTAGACTCACCCACACGTCATAATGTCGTTACCTGAGTCTTGAATCTGGAATCTGGAATCTCGAGTGCTCCATTAAAATTTATTTTATCAGAGGATCATTTCAATTCTCAGTTTCTGGTTCATGTCTTAAGATTGTCAGCGTAATTATGTTAACAACTTTATCGTGTCTATTGTCCATTGTCCACAGTTCATTATTCATTTTATTCTAGTACCTTCACTTTCAATGACGAGATACAAAAAATGATATGCTAATTACAATAATTATAATAACGAGATTGTTTACCGCGGACGGCCCGTTTTGCGTAAACCCACCTGTCGTGTGGAAATCTCACTTTACTTTTCCATCCACCCATTACGCATCACTGTTCTATGTATGATGCTTGTTGAGCATGAGGATTTTGAATGACATCACATTTTGTTTACAATTTACAGGTCATTGTTTACGAGGAACGAGTTTGTGGAAAAGCAAGTTCATTTCTCTTGAAAATTTGCCAACACGCAGATGGAAAATGGACTGAAAATTACGCAAGTTGATTGCTCTTCAAGCTAAAGGCTAAATAAGCAAGGCCCAAAAATCCAGTATTAAATTTAGTTAAATTTTGTAATATTCTAGCAAAAAAAATGAAATATTTTGAGCGGCTTCAAAGTTGAACAAGTTTTAAAATCGTATTTTGTAATTTCATTTGTGTTTAATTCGACGCCGTTCAGAATATTCTCTCTTTTATATTCCGCCGTATTCGTTGCAGATACAATTGGTGTTGGTTTTGGCGAATCATGTACATAATGTTAAAACTAGTGAATAATGAATGATGGATAATGTGTATAACAAGTAAGGAAACAAAAAACTAAGGAAACGCTTTTGCCTTTGCATGTCTTTTCTTTGATGTTTACCGGGTTTTCGCCAACCGGAGTTCATTATTATTAATGTACATTAGCTGAGTGCTCGCTAATGCACACTTTTAGCCGGTTAATGATTAATGAGTAGCGGTAAACAACGTGATACTAAATGAGCCTAAAAGTCAGTAAACACTAAAAGCTTCCTTGTTTCTTGTTCAATGTTTACATCACATTTCTCATTTGGGTCACCTCATTTACTTGACGTAAAAGCTTTTCAAGGTTCCTTTTCCGCTCAAAGTTTCGGCGCATTTTGTATTTTGTATTTTTTACCTAGAAACTTCCGCTTGTTTCTCACGCTTTCATTCTTTACCTGATCTCAATTCTCAATTCATTAGTCAATTTCATTCGGCTCGGCCGGATTTGCAAGTTTCTTTGGACTACGTCCACTTGGCTCCTAAATGTTTTTCCCCAGTCTCCGAAATCGACGTTACGATGTTAACCTTTGCAGAAAATGTGTGGAACTTTAAAGCCATAAAACTTTATTCCGCTTTAAATCTCCTTCCAATTCAAATCGATGTAAAGACGGGAAAAATTCAGAGGCAGTCCAGTAAAATAAGAGTTTTCGTATGGAACCTTTTATTTTGTCTGGGGATTCTCCACTGCTTTTATATCACTGCGAGACTCATTCAATCGACGATCCTGGAACCAGAAAAATATTTCCGATGGGATCATTTCGTCATTCATTTCCCGTGTGTGGTCTATTACTCTGTTTTTTATTTTATCGGATTTCGACTGTTTGTGATGAATCCGAGAGAGGGCGTCATGATCTTCAATCAACTTTATGAGGAGCGGGAAAATCCTGTACAGAAAATGATTGATAAACAGCAGGAGAATGAAATAAATGATGTAAACGACAGCAGTAGCAACAACGACGGCGAAAATTCTGAAGGTAATTTGTAACTTTCTTGACAAAATATATGAGAATTAATTAATAATAAATTTATAAAGTCTGGTTTTGGAGTCAAAAAAACTACTGTACTTGTTCGTCACTTAAGGTGCAAAAACACAAGAGGAATTGGAGGTGCCGGAAAAATCCCGATCCGCTAGCCCGCGCCCTCTGTTGACATGGTCACCACAATATTCACTGGACGAACTTGTAGCCAAAACCTTCGCCTTTTTAATTTGGACGAGCAATTCATCGACTATTTTTATGTTTGCCATTGATTCGAGTCGTCCTCAAAATTTGTACTCTCTTCTTTCACCAGAGTATCAACATTCCTGCATTTTTTTGGCTCTTTTGGTAGTTGAAGCGGCGTTTAATACGTTTGTCTGTATCCTCATTTACTTTGCAATAGTAGTTCAAGTCTTGTTTTTCAGCAAATGTCAGTCCGAATTTCATCGGCTGAGCCTTCAACTCAGGTCTTCAATTAAAAAATCTATCATTTATGCAGCAAAACATTACTGAAATATTTGTACCATTTATCAAGGTTTTCAATTTTTTAATAATAATTATTATTATTCTCATGTTTTTAGTAATCTCAAGGACATATTTCAAAATCGCTCGACTTCAGCTCACAGTGGAGAAATAAAGAGAGAAATTTGGATTCTCCGTCAGATTTTAAGTGAGATGAGAGAGCTTGTTGTTTTCATCGAGCTCTTTAACCGGGTTTTCCCCTTTTCTATTTTTTCTACAAAAGTATGCGCCTTGTCCATGTCCATCATCCTGAATTTTTTTGCCATTCGTCACTACGAGGATTTCCTCATCATTGCCCTCTTTTCTCTTTATCTCGGTACCTTGACAACGTTGATCTACACCGTGATGTACGAACACGCCTTTTCCATCCCTGAGAAAATGAGACGGTTGAAAACCCAATTTCTCATCACAGCTCACAAATCAACGTTAATATCAGCATCAGCATCAAAGACTGCTGATTTCAACCCCAATTCAAATTCAAAAAATTAGAAAGAACCTGCAAGCAGGTCTGAGGAACGTAAGTTCTGTTGCGTATGTTTAACGTTGGTATGGGTGAAAATTTACTCTGATGATAGAGAAATAGACTATTTGCATTTTGTGAGATTTTTAAAGTTTTTAAAAATGCCAATTTTTATAGTACTTTGGGTTATTGCTCCCCGTGGTTGTAATTTTTAACCTAGGGTAAAATCGTTGCAGGGGCATCAAGAACAATGCCCAGATGTCGTTTGTGCCAACTTTGAGTCAGATCGGTTGAAAAATGTGCCCACCAGCCTTGTACACAGAAATGAATTCTACCCCTATGAAGCAGAAATCTGATTTTGTAGAATTTAAAGTTTTTTTTAATTGTTGCGCCATAAAAACTCTCCGGGTAGTCATATTTCAATTAAACTTGGCGTGCATCATCAATGGTATGTAGGGCCGTATTATGTAGAAAATCAAGAATTTTCGATTTCCCAGTTCCGAAAAACCATGACGCACGCACCTAAGCCAAATTTTGGCTAAAAATCAAGGTTTTTTGAGGTTGAGGGCACCTTGGACACTGCGAATGGCAAATGTTTTTGGTCGTGCATCATCTCCAACCCAAGTCACTATTTTGTGAAAAATATCAGCTAAATCGGTTGAGTGGTTCCGGAGAAATCGTACGGGACACATTTTTTTGTCGTTTTTTGGCTTGAAAATGCATGTTTTTGAAATAAAAGTACAGGAAGACGTGCTCCGATCGGGATGCAATTTTACGTGCACAAAGCCGTTGCCTATATCCAAATGCTTGGAAAGTTTCATCAAGATCGCTTCAGTGGAAGTTGCCAAAGTGCCTTCGGATACACAGACAGGCCACCGCCTAGAGTGTGTGTGACAAATGGAAAAGTGGAGAATGGACAGAGGTTCTTAGGAACTTACGTTCCAATTCAACTAAATTCCTGTGGAGAGAAATGACCAGAGAAATTGAGCGCATTCAGAATATTGGAGTAAAAGTTGGGAGTTTCCATCAGATGGAGCGACAATCCACACCAAATTTCATTGACTTTGTCGTGAAAAACACGGTCAATCTACTCGTCACATTTCCACGATAAGGATAAACGATAAGCGAAACAAAACGACGACAAGAACAAGACTTGGACTAAAATTTAATCATACTAATGTCAAGCCAATTATTACTATTTTAAGCAATTTTCTTGGTTCTTTGTAAAAACACACTTCCTGGTTTCTTTATGTTTTGTTTTCCTGGAACAATTGTCCTCAGTCTACAACTTTCCCTCGTTGTCTTTTAATTAAATTAATTAGTCACGAAAGATGCGGAATACAGATAATTCGTCTCTAGCAAATAGCAAATTACCCATGTTTAATTTCAGTTTAATTTTCGGGCCGATACTCCACTTCCGCAATATTTTTGAGCATTTAGAAATTCATTTCATTTGTGACTTGTCTTTTGTGTTTTGTGTTTTGCCTATTTTAAAATAAAGAGCAAACTCAACTGAAAAAACACAAAGATAAAAGACACAAAATACAAATCTCTGTTTCGTACTGATTTTTGTCCGTCAGATTTATTATCTACAAAATATCACCCAATTCCAAATTCCAATCATTTTTAGGCGTAAAAATCTAGATCCGGTGACAAAATGAGTCTGGTTTCACCAACTCTTTACCTCTATATAAAAAAGGCCTTTACCTTTGGTCAAAAATTTGAGCTTCATCCATTTTTATGGAACAAAAGACTGCAGCAGCCGGAATTGTGTAGGTCTGGTAGTAAATCAGGCAGATTGGAATCCGAAACCAAACCCGAATCTGAATCCAAAGCCGAAATCGGATTAATCTGGTTCTTAAACGTTGGATTCACATTTTGTCTTTGTCTTTTCCACGTCTTTCAAACAACCTACTTGAGTTTGGCTGGACGTTTGAGTCCTGTGAAAAAAATTCACATGGTTCTTCTCCTAAACTCGTTGGTTTTTGAGCCTTTTGCCCAGTTTAATGATTTTCGGGTTAAAAATCAACTCCCCAGATTCATCTGTCGCTATTTGGATCTCATGGAACGGTTCAGTGGTAAGAAAAAAAATCCAATTGTAGTATTAAGTTTTGAGAACACATTTCAAAAACATTTAAATTTTTCTGCTGTTTTTGTACAGAATTTGGAGCAGCACAAAATGAGCTAGAAGCAAATCTGAAACAAAACCAACCGCAGCTAAAGAAGAAGAACGGAAAACGGCTGATGCCAAAAATATTTGAGACTTTCTTTATTTTCGTCTATTTTACTGGTAGAATGATCATCATCATCGTTTTTCTTCTCAACATTTTTCAGCCGAGAGCTCCAGAAATGATTTCTTCCGTGATTTTAGCTCTTCTACCAGAAACTGTTTCGGAAGCTGGAGCTAAAAACATCAAGGGAATTTTACTAAAATGGCTCATCATAATATTCTCGGCCTCTTGTCATGCGTATTACTGGTTTGTCGGTGTTGCACACATCTACTTGTATATTTTTACTGGATTCGCCTTCATTTTTTCTGGAATCGTCACTCTTCGACAAATCAAGTAATCAAAACATTAAATATTGCGTTGATTTCTTGATTTGATTTGTTTTATAACTTTCAAAAATTTGCCTTTTTTCCCATTTTGTTTTAACTTTTTCAGACTACGGATCAAAACCCAGGTGAAAAATGGGCAAGAAATGGCTCGCCTGAAAATCCAGAGGATCTTGAGAATTTACCGTGATATTGAAATCCTGCAAAAGTCATTCCACGCCATCTACTGTGCCCTAATTTTTCCTGTTATCCAGTGGGTATGTCTGCTCGGGGTGATTCTGTGTCTCAGTGGCGGATCCAGGATTGTTTTGAGGGGGGTGTTATGGGAAATCAAATGTCAAAATACATACATCAAAACACCGGCCGCGGATTTTTCTTATCGGCGGGGGGGGGGAGGGGGGGTAGTTACAAAGTCTCAAAACTCCATAATACCTGGTACAAGTTTTGCTACGAAACTAGTATTTTATCTAGTGTCAGTTGAACCTTTGTTTGGATCCTCCACAACAATGGTTGCTAGGTGAGAAACTGCCGCTGTTTTTTTGGGTTTTTGCGGTTACTTGGTATTTGTTGATCTTGATAGAGTTCAGGCTAATAAGGTCGCTATGCTTCCATTTCCAGATTTTGTTGAATTGACTCAACTTTTGACACAATTCCAATTGGCTTAAATATTTTTAAAGCGGAAGTTAAAATTTTTTGGTTTACTGCGTTTTCAGCTTGCAGATTGCAGATGTTTTACGAATTGGCATTTACCTTTAAATTCAGAATTCATAAATCTATAAATTATCTATAGATTATTCGTTCAATCCAAGCTTTTGGCTTAAAAAATTCTCAGTACCTTCGAGTTTAATTGCGAGAGAAACAAGTAGCAGCGGGAAGCGGGTTTCTCAAAATGTTTTTAACACAAATTTTAATGACCAGAAACTGAATTGCATTTGCCCGTTCCTAAACCGTTTACTTTCCTTTAACCTCCGTCGTTGGATTCGGAAAATAGAGGGCTTCGGATGTAGAAAATTTGAACGATGGCTTAAAAAACAGCATTTTGCGGTGCAGTTTAGCCTTTCATTTCGTTAGCTTTTATACGCAAACATTTCTATGCAATCCTCGTTAACATTT